>CAJQUN010000075.1:1931539-2215560 GCA_907163345.1 Haberlea rhodopensis | reverse complement strand
AACAAACCAAAATTTAGAGGAGTTAAGAAGATATTGAGGTGGAAGAGGAAAGATAGAGCGACACGCATCATCACCCACCTTGATAAAGGACTGACGCCGGGCAACCGACGTTAAACAGAGGCACTGCTTGGGAGGCAACCCAAGGGGAGTTAGTTTCCTTTCTCCCTTTTATTTTTATTGCTTTAGTTGTTAGACTTTTCTCTTTTCTTGTATTTTTGCCTTGCATTGGGGACAATGTAAGATTTAAGTATGGGTGAGGGATTAGTGGTGTGTTATTGTTTTTCTTATTATAAAAATACAAAAAAATCGAAAAATTTGAAATTTTGAGCTCATAGTTAGTAATGAACGCATGCTTAGATTCACTAGCCCATGATGAAACCTAATTGATAGCATGCATATTTTTGAACATATGTGAATTGTTAACCTTGGAACACTTTGAACTCTAATGCAAATTTTACTTGAACTTAGTAGTTGAATAGTTTGAGCACGATATTATCATGGCTTGTGAAGTGTGCATAGCTTATAGAAGATTGTGTAAACTTTGTGATAGTCTTAAGAAAGTCTCTAATTGACAAAATCTGAATTGGAGAAATAATTCTCTATTACTTCATTAACATAGATATCCAATATATATACAGAATGGCTGAGTGATTCGAGCACTTATTTATGGTAAACAGTAGCTAAATCTAAGGCTGTAATTAGTACAGCAAATCAGGATACATAATTCCTGATTTGCTCAATCAACTAAATAAGGAAAGAACAAAATGAAGGGAATTAGTTCCCTAGAACTACAGCTGTACAACTACAGCTGTATTACAATTATAATTAGATTTTCAACACTCCCCCTCAAGTTGGGTAGTAGAAGTTAATCATACCCAACTTGGAGTTTAACTCCTCAAAGTTGGACTTAGGTAGGGCTTTAGTCAGAATATCTGTTATTTGGTGCTTTGTAGGAATGTATTGCAACAAAATTATCCCATCTTCTATCTTTTCTTTGATGAAGTGTTCGATCTATCTCAACATGTTTGGTCCTGTCATGATGTACAGGGTTCGTGGCAATGCTGATTGTAGCTTGGATTATCACAGAACATGTGTAAAGGTTTCTTCATCTTGAATTTTGAGTTCCTTCAGTAATCTTTCAAGTAGCCACACTCCTTCACAAATTCCATGTGCCATAGCTCTGAATTCGGCCTCTGGCCTACTCCTTGAAACACCGTTTGTTTCTTTACTTCTCCAAGTGACTAAATTGCCCCACAACGAAGGTGCAATAACCTGATGTGGATCTTCGATCGGTAATAGAGCCCGCCCAGTCTGCATCAGTAATATTTCCAAGCTCCTCTTCGTGTTTTCTGGAAATATAAACCTTTGCCTGGAGTATTCTTGAGGTACCTGAGAATTCTGTAGACTGCTGTCATGTGTTCTTCCACAGGGTTGTTCATGAATTGGCTTACAACGCTAACAGAGAAGCCAATGTCAGGTCTCGTATGTGAGAGATAGATAAGTTTTCCGACGAGACGTTGGTATCTTCCTTTGTCGACCGGTGTCATATTCTCTCCATTTCCTAGTTTTATATTCGAATCCATTGGCGTATCAGCGGGCTTGCATCCAAGTATTCCGGTTTCTTTTAGAAGGTCCAGAACGTATTTACGTTGTGAGACTGATATGCCATCTTTTTTCCGAGATACCTCTCCATCCCAAAAAATATCTGAGTGTCCCTAAATCTTTGATCTCAAATTCTTCTGCAAGAGATTTCTTTAGCTGTCCATTTCTGCAAGGAAGTCTCCTGTGAGAACTATGTCATCTACATAAACAATGAGAATGGATGATTTTCCTTGAGTTGATCGTTTGATAAATAGAGTATGATCTGTCTGACATTGTAAATAGCCAATTTCTTCATTGCCTTAGAGAAACGATCAAACCATGCTCGAGGAGATTGTTTTCAACCCGTATAAAGACTTCTTGAGTTTAGCAGACTTTATTATTTGTGGCTTGATTTCCTAGGCAAGTAGGAATCGTCCAGTACACTTCTTCTTCAAGGTCTCCGTTGAGGAAAGCGTTCTTGATGTCAAGCTGGAACAATGACCAATCAAGATTTTGGCGCAATGGACAAGAGAACTCTCACAGTGTTGAGTTTGGCAACTGGGGCAAATGTCTCTTGATAATCAATACCATAAGACTGAGTAAAATCCCTTTGCTACTAATCGAGGTTTGAATCTTTCACACTCTTATCAGCTTTGTGTTTTACGGTAATATCCATTTACAGCCCACTGGTCGTTTCCTTGTGGTAATTCGACTATCTCCTCCCATGTTTTGTTCTTTTCTAAGCCCTAACTTCTTCCATAATGGCAGCCTTCCCAGTGTGGTATTTTCAGGCTTCTGGATGTGATTTGGAACCTGTATCTTGTCAATATTTGAGATAAAGCACTATATTTTGGAGATAATCTTTTGTGAGACAAGAAATTATATGGATGATTTGTACAAGATCTCACACCTTTCCTTAAGCAATGGGTTTTACTATCAAGTAACTCATGAGAAGAAGAATCTGGTTGAGAGTTACCTTGAGATGTTTCAGGAGGACTTGGAGTCAGATCAGATTCATGGAATTGCTCATGGAAATTACCCGGTGTGCCGTCCCCTTTTTGTGCCAATTTCCCCTGGAGTAAAACACGAAGCTCACTGTTCTCCGCAGTAGGTTCAGAGGATTTTGTGCAGGAGATGACTCAATGGTCAGATTATGAGTCTCAGCATGAGATGATTCTGGAGATGTCTCAATGACCAAGTTCGGAGTAGTTTGAGGTTCACCCACAATGAAAGGGGCTTGTGGAAGAGTTTGAGGTTGGATCTCACCAGGAGAGGGCTGTTGGTTTTCAATGATGTTCCAAAAACGATGTTCTGTTGATGTACTCTCCCCCTGAATATTGGTTTGGCATAGTATGGTTGTTCTTCAAAGAAGGTGACGTCTCTTGTATTATAGAATCTTTTTGTGGTAGGAGAGTACATTGTACCCCTTTTGATTCGGTGAGTACCCAAGGAAGACACATTTAATGGCTTTGGGATCAAGTTTGCTCCTATTGTGAGGGTATACATGCACAAAAGCTGTACATCCGAATACTTTTGGGGAAATTGTGGAGATGATGCGACATTCTGGATAAGTTTTAAGAAGAACTTGACTTGGTGTTTGGAATTTAGGACACGAGATGGCATTCTATTGATAAGATAGGCTGCTGTAAGGACAGCTTCCCCCAGAAGTATTTTGGAACATGAGTAGTGAATATCAAGGATCTAGCAACTTCAAGGAGATGTCTATTCTTTCTTTCAGCAATCCCATTTTGTTCATGGGTATGGACACATGAACTTTGGTGAATTATGCCTTGGTTATTCAGATAACCACTCAAAGCAGATGAAAAGTATTCTTTTGCATTATCAGTTTGAAGAATTTGGATTTGTGTTTGGAATTGATTCTGGATCATGGTATTGAAAGTTTTGAAAATCCCCCCCCACTTCAGATTTTCTTTCATGAGAAATATCCAAGTGATTCTGGTGTGATCATCAACAAAGGATACAACCACCAGCGTGCCCCAGTGATATTTTTGACATTAAATGGTCCCCATACGTCGCTGTGAATCATTGAGAAAGGGTGTGTTACTTTATATGGGCGACTATGATAAGAATTACGAATATGCTTTGAAAACTGACACACTTCGCACTGAAGATTCTTTTCTCTTTTATTCTTGAATAATGAAGGAAACAATTTTTCAAGATAAACGAAATTAGGATGTCCTAGACGATAGTGCAGTAACATAATCTCACTATCCTTATTTTCTGAGAAGTAATTTTTGCGAAGATGATTTGAACAAACTGCTTTGTGAGCTTGTTTCTCTGGGGAATAATTATTCGTGAGGAGATAGAGTCCCGAGTAAACCTTAGCATTGCCAATCATCTTCCCCGAATCCGAGTCTTGAAATTCACAAAAAATTTGGAAGAATTTAGCAACACAATTTTTGTCTTGAGTGAGTTTACTGATGGACAGTAGATTACAATTGAGGTTTGGTACAAGTAGGACATAATGAAGTGACAAATTTTCAGAAATTTTAACCGAACCATAGCCTTCAACTTTCGAAATGGATCCATCTGCAATCTTGACCGAATGATTCTCATTGCAAGGTATAAATTCAGTAAGTACATTTTTATCACCCGTCATGTGATCCGATGCTCCTGAGTCAACAATCCAGATTTTGTTTCTTTCCCTGGAAATATTTAAGGATTTTGAAAATTTACCTTTCTGAGCTAGGGATCCTGTAGCAACAGCTGAAGAGCCAGTGGATTGGCTGATTATTTTCTGGAGAAGTTCAAGTTGTTCTTTGCTAAAGAGAATTGGTTCAGAAGTTCCATTCTCATTGACTGAGGATGTGGCATTACCACGACTTTCATGAGATGAGCGTGAGGGCTTCCAGTCGGCGGGTTTCCCGTGGATCTTCCAACATGTGTCTCTGGTATGGCCTTGTCTTCGACAATAATCACACCAGGGTCTCCCCTTTTTTGTCTTGTTGTCTGGGTTGCTTGGTTGAGGGCCACGTATGGCCAGGGCTATTCCTTCGGTGGTGAGTTGATTGTTTGGGGTTCCCAACATCACCTTCTTCCGGCTTTCTTCTCTTCTCACTTCAGAGAATGCTTCTCTTACACTTGGCAGAGGTTTTGTTCCCAAGATTCTTCCACTTCATCTAATTCTTTGTTAAGTCCCATTAGGAACTTAAACACTCGTTTCTTCTCAATGATCTGCTTATACTGAATTCCGTCCTTGGGACTTTCCCATGTGTGCTCCTCGAACATATCCAGCTGCTGCCAGTAACGGGTTAATTATTATAGTATTGGGTGACAGAAGCTTCGCCTTGTCGGAGATCATGAAGGATCGTCTCCACTCCAAACAATTCAGAGGTGTTTTCTCTGCTGGAATATGTTTCTTTTGCAGAATCCCAGATTTCTTTGGCAGTACCATAAAGGAGGAAATTTTCGCCAATGTCGTTGATCATGGAGTTGATTAACCAGGACATAACCATGCAGTCCTCGGCCCTCCATGATCTATATTTGGGATCTTTCTCTCCTGGTGAGGCCGAGAGGCCTGTGAGGTGGTCATCTTTGCCTTTTCCTCGGATGAACATGATGACTGATTGAGACCACTGGAGGAAATTGTGCCCATTAAGTTTATGACTTGTGATTGGAATGACTCCGCTGCTATCTCCACTGTTTCCAGCCATCGGAATTTCCTGACTGGAGGTTGCCCCGGATGTGGAGTGGTATTGTTCGGTGGCCATACCATATTTTGTCATAGAGAATTATTAGTTCAGAGAAAGTGCTCTGATACCATGACAAAATCTGAATTGGAGAAATAATTCTCTATTACTTCATTAACATAGATATCCAATATATATACAGAATGGCTGAGTGATTCGAGCACTTATTTATGGTAAACAATAGCTAAATCTAAGGCTGTAATTAGTAGAGCAAATCAGGATACATAATTCCTGATTTGCACAATCAACTAAATAAGGAAAGAACAAAATGAAGGGAATTAGTTCCCTAGAACTACAGCTGTACAACTACAGCTGTATTACAATTATAATTAGATTTTCAACACTAATACATGCTAGAACTTAACTACATGCTCTTTGAGGCGTATGTCTAGACTACTTGCAAACATGAAAATGATATAGGCGATCTTTGATTCGTTTGAGCCTTTCAAGCCTACCATGTAAACAAAATCAATCACTAACCTTTTTGAGCCGTAATGCAAAAGAATGGTTGTATGCTAAGGAATTCATGCACTTAGGAATTCATTGAATTATATGTTTGAACTTCATTGTCAAAAGAATGAAATGCATGAACAAAAAGGGATGCCTTGAAAAGAATTAATACAAATATGACTCCAAGGGGAGCCAAGGCACAAAAGAGATTAAATGATTAAAGTCTGCATTAAAAAAAAAATCATACAAGAAGAGAAGCTTTATTGTGCATAACATTATACTCTCTTGTTTGATACATCTTACCCTTTCTTTCATAAGCCAATACCTAGGCCAAGCTACAAGCTAATAAAGACATACTTGATTTGTGTTTGCAAGTGGCTAAGATAGTGGAGAAGAGTGTGCAAGTGAGCTTATACTTGTGTTAGTGTATGACTTGAACTATTGTGGATTTGCATCGTTTGGATCTATAATCTGTACATAGCATTTGTTTATGACCACACACGCACGTTCACTACTTTGTTAAGTATGAGATGTTTAGGGATTGAACTTGTTCTACTGTTAACTTTTCATCGCCTTTCATCACTATGCATGTTTAAAATTGTTGAGGCATTATAGTGGAGATAAGTTAGTTTGTTATGATGATATGAGCCAACAAAAAGATTGTAGTTTTGTCTGTTTTACTCGAGGTCGAGTAAAGATTAAGTATGTGGGAGTTTGATGTGACTAGAAATAGACACATCATCGAGTTAAATTGTTTACGATTTGGTATGTTTTGATGGATAATTTGATACATATGCTACCTAATCGTATTTTTGTGTAATTGTAGGTGGAACCGAAGAAATCGAGCTAACTAAGGCGAATAAAGACTAAGAAAAGCTTTGGAGCTAATAAGGACTCAATGTAGATCAAGAAAAGGCTAAAAATGTAATTTTAGTTGAAGCGATCGACCGCATGGATGAAGAGACCGATCGCCTTTGGACAGAAAGTTGAGCAACAATATATACGAGGCAGCGATCGATTGCAAGAAGTGGGCGATCGATCGCCAAAACCCACTGGAGCCACGCGATCGATCGGAGAAAAAGAGGCGATCTAAAGAATTTCGCCGAAAAAAATAAGCTAGCGATCGATCGCCAACAGTATTTTGGAAAGTGTGGAGACTTGATTTCTTTCCTTCCCATATGGATTTTACCCTACTCCACCAGCCTCCATAACTTATATACTCGAAAATCAGTCTCTTGAAGACATTATTCAGACCTTAGAACATAGTTTTAATTTTTAGAATAATTTTTCTTTCAATTTTTGTGAAGAACGCTCGAAGAACGAAGACGGAATCAACAAGCCGGAATCGTACTTCGCTTTAGTAACTTTCTTTTCTATTGATTGTTTGATGTTTTTATACAATTTTCTTTTGTTTACATAAAATTATGAGTAGCTAAACACTTTAATTCTTGGTTGAGGGATACTTGCCTTTGGAATAAAAATACTTTTGAAAATTTTGGTTTGATTGTTGAATTTTCAATTCAATTTCAATTTGTTTTTCAGATTATGATTCTTATGATTGTTGTGTTTGATTGATAAATTGATCACCTAGTAATCACATACACTATATAATGCTAATTAAGAAGCAACTAAGATTGATAATTACCTATTGTTGGTGTTATTAAATTCTTATGAGAAACGATTGAATGATTAATTCTAACAGCTGTAGTTTTTATTGATTAGATTCATCAAAGTTACAACTATCATTGATTTAATCTTAACAGCTCTAGTTTTGGTTAAAGATTTGATAAGAGTCGAATTGAATGCTGTTTTCTTTTTACTACAATTAAGGTAGGTGATGAATTAATTTTCAATTGATGAATAATTGAATGAATTCATATGTTTAGTAATTTGATGATCACGTGAATAATTTTCAAAGGTAAAGTTGACCAAAAACCAAGAATTATTTTTTAATCTTGATAACTAGTGATTTGCTTGCTTTTGTTTAATTTAGTTATACTTAGAGAAATTTGAAAACCCCTATTTTGATATTAGTTAGCACAAAAGTACTCACTTCCCTGTGGGATCGATCACTTCTCACGCTACTACATTCATAACTGTTATTAACTTGAGATGGTTAATTTGGGCGTACGCGATAAACGCTACCCCTACCACTTCAGTAACCTCTATAAACTTGTATCCTTGCTCATTTCCTGTAAGGGAGGGGTGAGTTTCCTCGGGAGGAACACAACATGATTCCCACTTGACTATTCAAGCGGCTAACCAATCCATAGTCTCAAACAGGCGAACGTATAACCATATGCTCAACATGGCATAACGTAAATCAAATCATAGCATGCATATCCAACATGATGCTAGTGAATCACACACACATACAATTGCATATCGGGTTCGAACGAACGTACAAAAGGGTCATACTTAACATTTGAGATACAGTATGTACATACGTACTCGTGGGTGGAACGCTCAACTATCGGCCTGAAACAGACACAACAGTCAGCCCAGGAAGCCATGGTGTCGGACACACCATGCAACGTAAAATGATGCCACAGGCCCAGCCTATGCACCGTAAAAGGATGCCACAGCTAAAAAGCCATGCACCGTAATCATAACATACACATCGTACCATGACTGATCCCCCACAATCGCAGAAAGTCTAACGTGATCACACAATGCGTAAGAACGAACGATAAGGCTCAAAGTGCAAGTACGAATGCCATAATATATCATGTGAAGCGAAGTAAAGTAACCATATAAATCCACGTAAGCACATAAATTCACGTAAGCATATAAATACCAGGTAGACACATAAATATCATATAAAACACATAATCAGACGTTAACTCATTCAATCCTATGTAGAGTTTAGATACTCGGATAGTAAGTCCCATACCTCGTGTACTTAGCTTATTTTATGATTCAGAATATTCGAAATCTTCACAAAAAGCTTGAACACAATCTATAAAATAAAAAGGATAATTGTATGTAGACTTAATTCCATGATATTTTATTTTTGTAACTCTCCTACGAATTTTCATCTCCATTTTCTACTTACCGATTTCAAATTTAATAATCCGATTTCTAATTGATTTTTATCTTAAATAATTCTCAATACTTATGTTAACTAAAAATATCCAAAAATACTTTATAAAAATCAAGAGTCCATAATTTTCAAAAATAGTTTTAATTACATACTAAATCGCTTAATTATAACTCTCAAGCATTGAAAAATAAATATTAATTACTATGACTTGGAGAAAACCTAAACTAATATTCTTCAAACCTAAAAAACATAATTCTAACGACTGAAAAAGTTGGAAATATTTGATTTTTGGACAGCAACTAAATTGGGGATATCGGGGGCAAAAATTTACAAGATCGATACTTCATGAAACACTAGATAAATAATAATGAAATCGAGGTTCGAGTTTTATACCACTACAGGGCTGGATTATTGTTTGGAGTTAATCCACAACTGTTTCTGAACAAAATTGACATGCAACGGATCGAAGCAAAATCAAAACCGAATGCTGAAAATCGAGTTTCAATTGTTAGGGTTTTTCTCACGCAGGAGGCTGACGGATTTCCTTAAAATTCCTGCGATTCCCAAGGCGGCAAGGATGGTGACAGGTTCACTTCAAAGCGCCAGTGAGTGGTGAAGGTCGTGGTATGTTGGGCTCGGACTAATTTCATGTGAATCAAGCGAAACCAAAGAGTCGAGAATGGTCCAATGCACAAACTCGTGCATTCCACGGCAAAACGCCAGCGATACGGTCGGTTATCGATGGGGCTTTTGGTATAGAAAGGACCGTTATTGAGTTTAGAGTTTAGGTCTGGGATGCTTTAGTCGTGGGTGAGGCTGTAGGCGGCGGACGAAGACCTTTCGTGAGGGTGTGTAGGCGGCGCAAGTTTTTGATAGGGTTAGGGTTCTTCTCTCTCTTTTTTTTTCTTTTTGTAATATGAATAATAGAATTTAAGGCTAGAAATTGTGATTTATAGTGAAATTTTAGTCCATAATTTTATTTAAATCAAACTCTAATTTCTCAATTAATTCGGTCCATAAAAACTCTCATTTTAAAACAACTAAAAGAACAATTATAAAACTAATTAAATCCTAAAATTTAATGTTCTAAAATAAAAACTCATAATTATTGTACCAAAATTTTAAAAACTTAATTTTCTCAAAAATCGGATTGTAGCGATAAATCTCTAACCCCCAAAATCAAATAAGTTCGTAAGATTCTAAAACCAAATCCATGGAATATTTTTGAAATTAAAATACTCCTAAAATTTAATGTTTTCTATTAATATTCTCAAACGTATTTCATCCAACTCTAGATATTCAAAATCTCATCTTACATCAAAATTTCCTATTCACCAAAATAAACTTCTCAGTAAATCCTCAATTGGTTTACCTCAACTTGCAAGATAGAAAATTCTCAATTCTTTGATTTATCTATTATTAATATTATTTTATTGACGTAAATTCGAGAATCTATATACTAACATTTTGGGGTGTTACATTATCTTCCCCCTTAGAAATATTTCATCCTCGAAATTTATAAATTAATTCTTATGATGTTAGAGCTTATTTATTGACTAATTCTCCGAAACATATTAATTCCCAAAATGACGCGATATAAAATCATTATACCAAGCTTATATTACAGCTGTACAAAATCAAATTATACCCCAAGTAAAATCTTCTTAGAATTTACTGCGATCATGAAACTTAGTTTTTCATTACCAACTCTGATCACTTTAATCCAATATCATTTTTTTTCATCTTCAAAGTACTTGTACCAATTAACTTGTCGTATGAATCTTGAAGTTAATACTACCTTGTTCACCTCTAATCTTAAAATATTTAATTATCTCGCAAAAATGATATTTCATTTGGAGAAAATTATTCGTAGTAATATAAGAGACATCAACTTATTAAGCTATGATTCTCCCAAATATATACCAATATTTAATATCTTACTACCAAAAGTGAGTATTTAGAGTACCATAATATCGTAAAGCAACATATCTGTTGGGATATGCCCTAAGACAACTCATTAGATGATTGTTTATGACATACAATGTATTATGATTTTGTTAATGGCAATTCATTATTATATATTATTCATGTATCTGTGTAATATGAATTAATATATAAGTTAATGTCCTTAGAATAATATTGTATTGTTCTTAAAGATTGTCCCTAGTCAAGTATTATCATGAATCGGGATAATGATAATGCATTGAGACTAGTATGTTTTGATTGATGAATTGTTCATATGAGATATCAAATCAACACATGGGTGCATGTTAGAGAACGATGTACTGGACAGACCCACCATGAGAATGCTACATGGATAGTTATATGAACGTCATAAGCAATTCTCATAGTGATAATAATGTATGTAATCCTTACGACTTGAGATCACCAGAGATCCCAACATAAGGAGTCATGTATCTTGATATTGTCAAACGTTACCTGTAACACGGTAAACTATAAAGACAATCATCGGATACACCACGAATTATGTAGAGGGATGTTGAGTTATCAAGAAAGGATTTGTCCCTCCTATATAATAGGAGAAGTGTTTGGGCCCTTGATCAAGTAAGACTAAAATGCATGGCCGTGCTCGAATGAGTCGATATGTGATATCGAGCTTATTCGTTTATTCTAGTTCTACTTGGGGATTAAGAAATAAAAGATTGAATATATGAGTATGACTATTCCATGACTCATGTTCAATCTAAACACATTGGACAAAGGGATTAAGTTACATGGTTAATATTATCACAGTCCGTAGGTTATGTCGAGTCAATGACATTCTTGTAATTTGGGTAGCCTTGATGTGTTGCTAGATACCGCTCATTGCTTGTAACATAAAATTAGATTTTATGTCACTGCCAACATTGCAAGATCCTATCGGGTCGCACAAAAGATTAAATCGATAAAGGGAGATAAAATTCATTGGATGAATTAATTAATTAAGAAGAGTCTTAATTACAAATATTAGATATGGATTTAATTAACATATTGGGTATGGGCCAATATGGCTTTTTGAAAGCCCCTTTAATTAAATCTAATCTAATATATATAAACTAACAAGGTTATAATTAAGGGTTAATTAATAGAAAACCTATTAGCCACCATAGAAAAGCTCACGGCCGCCACTCTCACTCTAAAATCTCACGGCCGCCGCCGCCGTGAACAGTGATTTTAACGGCCGTCGTCGATCAATTTTGAACCGTGAGTTTCGTTTCTGTTTAAGAACGAGTCTAGCAACTTGTTCTTGAACACCCCTTTCGATTTGATCGTGTGGATACCGTAGAGACGAAGGTGCAAATCTTTGTTCATGACTCGTGGTCTTGGAACGAGGATTCTGCTACAAAATCTTAGTCCATAATTTTATTTAAATCAAACTCTAATTTCTCAATTAATTCGGTCCATAAAAACTCTTATTTTAAAACAACTAAAAGAACAATTATAAAACTAATTAAATCCTAAAATTTAATGTTCTAAAATAAAAACTCATAATTATTCTACCAAAATTTTAAAAACATAATTTTCTCAAAAATCGGATTGTAGCGATAAATCTCTAACCCCCAAAATCAAATAAGTTCGTAAGATTCTAAAACCAAATCCATGGAATATTTTTGAAATTAAAATACTCCTAAAATTTAATGTTTTCTATTAATATTCTCAAACGTATTTCATCCAACTCTAGATATTCAAAATCTCATCTTACATCAAAATTTCCTATTCACCAAAATAAACTTCTCAGTAAATCCTCAATTGGTTTACCTCAACTTGCAAGATAGAAAATTCTCAATTCTTTGATTTATCTATTATTAATATTATTTTATTGACGTAAATTCGAGAATCTATATACTAACATTTTGGGGTGTTACATTATCTTCCCCCTTAGAAATATTTCATCCTCGAAATTTATAAATTAATTCTTATGATGTTAGAGCTTATTTATTGACTAATTCTCCGAAACATATTAATTCCCAAAATGACGCGATATAAAATCATTATACCAAGCTTATATTACAGCTGTACAAAATCAAATTATACCCCAAGTAAAATCTTCTTAGAATTTACTGCGATCATGAAACTTAGTTTTTCATTACCAACTCTGATCACTTTAATCCAATATCATTTTTTTTTCATCTTCAAAGTACTTGTACCAATTAACTTGTCGTATGAATCTTGAAGTTAATACTACCTTGTTCACCTCTAATTTTAAAATATTTAATTATCTCGCAAAAATGATATTTCATTTGGAGAAAATTATTCGTAGTAATATAAGAGACATCAACTTATTAAGCTATGATTCTCCCAAATATATACCAATATTTAATATCTTACTACCAAAAGTGAGTATTTAGAGTACCATAATATCGTAAAGCAACATATCTGTTGGGATATGCCCTAAGACAACTCATTAGATGATTGTTTATGACATACAATGTATTATGATTTTGTTAATGGCAATTCATTATTATATATTATTCGTGTATCTGTGTAATATGAATTAATATATAAGTTAATGTCCTTAGAATAATATTGTATTGTTCTTAAAGATTGTCCCTAGTCAAGTATTATCATGAATCGGGATAATGATAATGCATTGAGACTAGTATGTTTTGATTGATGAATTGTTCATATGAGATATCAAATCAACACATGGGTGCATGTTAGAGAACGATGTACTGGACAGACCCACCATGAGAATGCTACATGGATAGTTATATGAACGTCATAAGCAATTCTCATAGTGATAATAATGTATGTAATCCTTACGACTTGAGATCACTAGAGATCCCAACATAAGGAGTCATGTATCTTGATATTGTCAAACGTTACCTGTAACACGGTAAACTATAAAGACAATCATCGGATACACCACGAATTATGTAGAGGGATGTTGAGTTATCAAGAAAGGATTTGTCCCTCCTATATAATAGGAGAAGTGTTTGGGCCCTTGATCAAGTAAGACTAAAATGCATGGCCGTGCTCGAATGAGTCGATATGTGATATCGAGCTTATTCGTTTATTCTAGTTCTACTTGGGGATTAAGAAATAAAAGATTGAATATATGAGTATGACTATTCCATGACTCATGTTCAATCTAAACACATTGGACAAAGGGATTAAGTTACATGGTTAATATTATCACAGTCCGTAGGTTATGTCGAGTCAATGACATTCTTGTAATTTGGGTAGCCTTGATGTGTTGCTAGATACCGCTCATTGCTTGTAACATAAAATTAGATTTTATGTCACTGCCAACATTGCAAGATCCTATCGGGTCGCACAAAAGATTAAATCGATAAAGGGAGATAAAATTCATTGGATGAATTAATTAATTAAGAAGAGTCTTAATTACAAATATTAGATATGGATTTAATTAACATATTGGGTATGGGCCAATATGGCTTTTTGAAAGCCCCTTTAATTAAATCTAATCTAATATATATAAACTAACAAGGTTATAATTAAGGGTTAATTAATAGAAAACCTATTAGCCACCATAGAAAAGCTCACGGCCGCCACTCTCACTCTAAAATCTCACGGCCGCCGCCGCCGTGAACAGTGATTTTAACGGCCGTCGTCGATCAATTTTGAACCGTGAGTTTCGTTTCTGTTTAAGAACGAGTCTAGCAACTTGTTCTTGAACACCCCTTTCGATTTGATCGTGTGGATACCGTAGAGACGAAGGTGCAAATCTTTGTTCATGACTCGTGGTCCTGGAACGAGGATTCTGATACAAGGGTGTGATGCTTAACAATCTCGGTATGAATAACTTTGTATAGGTCCAGTGGTAGGAATCAAGTTTTATTTTCCGCTGCGTATTGCTTGATTGATTCCTAACAGTGGTATCAGAGCCGTGTACAAAGCTCATATCGGATTTATATGATTAATTGTTTTAATCATGTTTTGAATCTTTTGCATGCTTTAAAACTGTGTAATTCATATATGATATGTATTAATCGATTTTGTGGGAATTATCGCAATATTATATGTGATATAATTGACGAATCGAAGTATACGAGAATACGTGCTAAAAACCGAGCCATTGGCTCGAGAGAGCCTCACGGCCGCCGCATGATGCTAGGGTCTCGGACCCTTGGCTCGTGCATGGGCCGAGCCGCCGCCGTTGGGCCAGGGTTTCGAACCCTAGGCTGCATGGCTCTCGGCCGCCAGCCGTCTTGTGGCTAGGGTTTCGAACCCTTGGCTCCATGAGACGGCCGCCACACGCAAATGGGCTAGGGTTTCGAACCCTTAGTCCCATTCGCTCCAAGCCGGCGCCGCACATGGCTAGGGTTTCGAACCCTAGTCTCATGCATGGTTTGGCTGTGGGTTTGGGCCAAGGTTTCGAACCTTGGACAGATCCATGGCTTGAGGCGTGCCAAGTATCCGTGGCATGTGATGTCCCGAGCGTACGATAATTTCATAAAATTTTATTTTACAGTTTTAATTAGAATTAAATTTTAAAATGTTTAGAATTTAATTCATTAATTGTTATAGCATGCTTTATGTGTTGTTTGAGCATGGTGCATGGTTATAGTCCTATGACCCATTAGATAGGATTTTGTGAATGTTTGTAATTTAATACGGCCTGCGTGTCGTGCCTTCTCTATTTTTCTTAAATGTTATCCCTCCCCTATGTTCCCCTCGAATGTAACTCGAGGAATTCTCTATATCATGTAATTGTTATATAATATAGTTTATTTTGTTGAGATCAATGAAGATGGACCAAGGTGCCGGGATGAGGAGGCCATTCACAAAAGGGAGCCAAAGAGGTGCTTGGAGAAGTTACCTTAGGTTGACCTTTTAGTATTTTCTCATTGGCTTGAGAAAATCATTAGTTGGGGCTATAACCATGTCACGTTTATTTTATGTTGATGTATGAGATGCATGTTTATCGTTTTATTTAATATTGATGCTTGATATACATATATGTAGATATGTATATATTCATATATGTACCAGACATATTTTCAATATTAATAAAATCATGAGATCAATAAATCCCTCTTATAATATTAAGTCAATCAAGATGCCTTCCAATTAAAAATACTCGTCAAGACTTCGATTGAACATGTGTGGGTTTGCCAAAGCAAAGCACCTTGACAATCTTAGTAAGGCGCGAAAGGATAAAAGTGATATCCATGTTATTTTAAAATTGGGTTCGACTTAACTAGGTTACCTCAATAGGATTGGGAACCTAGAGGCATGGGGTTGGATAATAATTCATTAGATGAATTTGAACAAAGTGTTGTTCGTCCAACCATCCAAGAATTACATGTGATGTAATTGACAAAGTGTTGTCTACCTAAATAACCGAGTCTTGGGTGATTAGCCAAAGCTAACTCAGGATTAGGTAATATGGATCTTGGCCCACAAAGTTTTCGAGGGTTGATATTTTAAACAAAATAGTGGGAGTGTCATTTAATATAAGACCTTATTAAATGATTAAAATCATAAACTTATTTTGCATATTTATATTGTAGATATCCATGGCATCAAACAACGTAACTAGCACACTATCACTGCGATCGGTCCTTGAGAAGGACAAACTAAATGGGACTAATTTCCTAGACTGGTATATGAATTTGAGGATTGTCCTCAAACAAGAGAAAAATCAATGTCTTAGAGGAACCCTTACCTGCTGAGGAACCTCCCGTTACGGCTGCTAAAACCGATAAGGATGCTTACAAGAAACATCAAAATGATGCACTTGATGTTGGTTGCCTTATGCTTGCCACCATGAACTCTGAGCTTCAGAAACAACATGATGAAATGGAGGCGTTCGATATGATCGAGCACTTAAAGCAACTCTACCAACAACAAGCTAGACAAGAGAGGTATGACGTCTCTAGAGCGTTATTCCAGTGCAGAATGGTAGAAGGAAGCCTTGTTGGAACTCATGTACTAAAGATGATTGGGTACATTGAGAATCTTGAGAAGCTGGGTTTTCCATTGGACCAAGAGTTGGCCACTGACGTAATCTTGCAATCGTTGCCTGATAGCTACAGTCAATTTGTCTTGAATTACAATATGATTGAAATCGAAAAGACTCTACCGCAATTGCTTGGTATGTTGAGAACATATGAAGCAAACTCAAAGAAGTCTAAGCCCACTAATGTTCTTATTGTGAATAAGAGCAAGGGAAAGACTAAAGCAAAAGGCTTTAAGAAGAACAAGAAAGTCTTTGTTAAGTCTAAGCCTCATGCTTCTGCACTCAAGCCAAAGGGAGGAGTGGCCAAGGAAGGGAACTGCTTCCATTGCGGTGAGACCGGTCATTGGAAGAGGAACTGCAAATTATATCTGGAAGATCTTAAGAAGACAAAGGGAAGTGTGACTTCTACTTCAGGTATTTTTTGTTATAGAAGTCAGTTTATAAACTTCTTCATCATGGGTATTAGATACTGGATGTGGTTCTCACATTTGTGTTAATGTGAAGGATCTCAAAAGGAGTAGGATGTTGGCGAAAGGCGAGGTTGATCTCCGAGTGGGAAATGGAGCAAGAGTTGCTGCATTAGCTATTGGAGATTATTCATTAACTTTGCCTTCTGGTTATATATTAGATTTACAAGACTGTTATTTTGTGTCATCTATTACTAGAAACATTATTTCGATTTCTTGTTTGGACAAGATTGGTTTTTCATTTATTATAAAGAACAAATGTTGCTCCATTTATTTGAATGAGATGTTTTATGCTAGTGCACAATTGATTAATGGTCTTTATGTTTTAAATCTAGATATGCCTGTCTATAACATAAATACTAAAAGGATTAAGAATAATGATTTAAATCCAACTTATCTCTGGCATTGTCGCTTGGGCCATATAAACAAGAATCGCATATCAAAACTTCATAAGGATGGAGTATTAGATTCATTTGATTTTGAATCATATGAAACATGTGAATCTTGTTTAATGGGCAAGATGACTAAAGCTTCCTTTCAAGTGACATGTTGAAAGGACGAATGATTTATTGAGTCTCATACATAGTGATGTATGTGGACCAATAAGCACACCAGCTAGACGTAGTTTTCAATACTTCGTTACACTTACTGATGACTTCAGTAGATATGGGTATGTGTACCTAATCAAACATAAACATGAAACCTTTGAAAAGTTCAAAGATTTCAAGAATGAAGTACAAAACCAACTTGGCAAAAGTATCAAAACCCTCCGACCAGATCGAGGAGGAGAATACCTAAGCCAAGAGTTTCATGACTATCTAAAGGAGTGTGGGATAGTCCCACAACTCACACCTCCGTATACTCCACAATGGAATGGTGTATCCGAAAGAAGGAATCAAACTTTGTTGGACATGGTTCGATCAATGATGAGTCATGCAGATCTTCCGAATTCCTTTTGGGGACATGCTTTAGAAACAACAATATTTATACTGAACCGTGTTCCATCTAAATCAGTAGAAAAGACACCATATGAGATATGGACTAAGAAGCGTCCTAGTATGTCTTTTATGAAGAGTTGGAGTTGTGAGGCTTACGTAAGACGTCACGCCTCCAATAAACTTGGACCCAAATCTGATAAGTGTTTATTTGTGGGGTATCCTAAGGAAACGAAAGGATACTATTTCTATTATCCCACCGAGAACAAAGTAGTTGTTGCTCGGACTTGTGTCTTTCTTGAAAGAGAATTTATTTTGAGAAGAACCAGTGGAGACAAACAGAACTTAGTGAAGTTCAACGAGAAGAAAACATTGAACATGATATTGAGATGGAAACAGAGCAGACACCACAAGCTGTTGTGGATGAAATGCCTGCTCAAGAGACACAAGCCCAGCGTAGGTCTGTAAGAGAACACCGTGAGCCACAGAGATATGGATTTCTTGTGACTCAACAAGGTGACTTACTACTTATTGATGAGGATGAGCCGTCATCTTATGAAGAAGCTATAATGGGCCCTGATTCTGAGAAATGGCAAGAGGCCATGAAATCTGAGATGGAATACATGTATGCAAACCAAGTATGGACTTTGGTTGACCCGCCTGAAGGGGTAAGACCCATAGGGTGCAAATGGATTTTCAAGAAAAAGACCGACATGGATGGTAATGTACAAACCTTTAAAGGTCGACTGGTGCTAAAGGTTTTAAACAAATTCATGGTATTGACTATGATGAAACTTTTTCACCAGTTGCCATGGTTAAATCCATTAGGATCTTACTTGCAATAGCTGAATTTCATGATTATGAAATCTGGCAGATGGATGTCAAAACAGCTTTCCTTAATGAAAATTTACTTGAGGATGTGTACATGACACAACCTGATGGCTTTGTCGATCCAAAGGATGCTGGAAAGATATGCAAGCTACAACGATCCATTTATGGATTGAAGCAAGCTTCTCGGAGTTGGAATCTTCGTTTTGATGATGCAGTCAAAGAGTTTGGTTTCATCAAAAACATAGATGAACCTTGTGTCTACAAGAAGGTCAGTGGGAGCATAATTATCTTCCTAATATTGTATGTAGATGACATACTTCTCATTGGGAATGATATCCATGCCTTACAATCTGTAAAGATTTGGCTAGGGAATTGTTTTTCTATGAAAGACTTGGGTGAAGCCACCTATGTATTAGGTATCAAGATCTATAGAGATAGATCAAGAAGATTACTTGGCCTAAGTCAAAGTACATACATAGACAAAGTGCTAAAACTGTTTAGCATGCAAGAATCAAAGAAAGGATTCGTGCCTATGACACATGGGATACATCTCTCGAAGGATCAGTGTCCTTCAACACCGGATGAGAGACAACGCATGAGTAAGATTCCATATGCGTCAGCTATTGGATCTATCATGTATGCCATGATATGTACTCGTCCCGATGTCTCGTATGCCCTGAGCATGACGAGCAGATATCAAGTTGATCCAGATGAATGTCACTGGATTGCTGTCAAGAACATCCTAAAGTACTTGAGAAGAACTAAGGATACATTCTTGATTTATGGAGGTGAGGAAGAGCTCAATGTAATAGGTTACACTGATGCAAGCTTCCAAATCGACAAAGATGATTTCTGATCGCAATCAGGATATGTGTTTTGCCTAAATGGAGGTGCTGTAAGCTGGAAGAGTTCAAAGCAAGAGACAATAGCCGATTCTACAACCGAAGCTGAATACATTGCTGCCTCAGATGCAGCAAAGGGAGCTGTTTGGATCAAGAAGTTCATTTCTGAACTTGGGGTGATGCCTAGCATACTAGATCCGATTGAACTCTATTGTGACAACAATGGAGCCATCGCATTGGCTAAGGAACCTAGATCTCACCAAGATCCAAGCACATACTTCGGCGCTTTCATTTCATTCGAGAAATCGTTGAAAAAGGAGATGTAAAAATATGCAAAGTACCAACTGATGATAATGTATCTGCCCCACTGACGAAGCCACTATCACAGCAGAAGCATGATCGTATACTAGATCTCTAGGCATTAAGTATATGTCTGATTGGTCTTAGTGCAAGTGGGAGATTTGTTGGGATATGCCCTAAGACAACTCATTAGATGATTGTTTATGACATACAATGTATTATGATTTTGTTAATGGCAATTCATTATTATATATTATTCGTGTATCTATGTAATATGAATTAATATATAAGTTAATGTCCTTAGAATAATATTGTATTGTTCTTAAAGATTGTCCTTAGTCAAGTATTATCATGAATCAGGATAATGATAATGCATTGAGACTAGTATGTTTTGATTGATGAATTGTTCATAGATATGAGATATCAAATCAACACATGGGTGCATGTTAGAGAACGATGTACTGGACAGACCCACCATGAGAATGCTACATGGATAGTTATATGAACGTCATAAGCAATTCTCATAGTGATAATAATGTATGTAATCCTTACGACTTGAGATCACTAGAGATCCCAACATAAGGAGTCATGTATCTTGATATTGCCAAACGTTACCTGTAACAGATAAACTATAAAGACAATCATTGGATACACCACGAATTATGTAGAGGGATGTTGAGTGATCAAGAAAGGATTTGTCCCTCCTATATAACAGGAGAAGTGTTTGGGCCCTTGATCAAGTAAGACTAAAATGCATGGCCGTGCTCGAATGAGTCGATATGTGATATCGAGCTTATTCGTTTATTCTAGTTCTACTTGGGGATCAAGAAATAAAAGATTGAATGTATGAGTATGACTATTCCATGACTCATGTTCAATCTAAACACATTGGACAAAAGGATTAAGTTACATGGTTAATATTATCACAATCCGTAGGTTATGTCGAGTCAATGACATTCTTGTAATTTGGGTAGCCTTGATGTGTTGCTAGATACCGCTCATTGCTTGTAACATAAAATTAGATTTTATTTCACTGCCAACATTGCAAGATCCTATCGGGTAGCACAAAAGATTAAATCGATAAATGGAGATAAAATTCATTGGATGAATTAATTAATTAAGAAGAGTCTTAATTACAAATATTAGATATATGAATTTAATTAACATATTGGGTATGGGCCAATAAGGCTTTTTGAAAGCCCCTTTAATTAAATCTAATCTAATATATATAAACTAACAAGGTTATAATTAAAGTTTAATTAATTGAAAACCTATTAGCCACCATAGAAAAGCTCACGGCCGCCACTCTCACTCTAAAACCTCACGGCCGCCGCCGCCGCCGTGAATAGTGATTTTAACGGCCGTCGTCGATCGGATTTGAACCTTGAGTTTCGTTTCTGTTTAAGAACGAGTCTAGCAACTTGTTCTTGAACACCCCTTTCGATTTGATCGTGTGGATACCGTAGAGACGAAGGTGCAAATCTTTGTTCGTGACTCGTGGTCTTGCAACGAGGATTCTGCTACAAACACGATACAAGGGTATGATTCTTAACAATCTCGGTATGAATAACTTTGTATAGGTCCAGTGGTAGGAATCAAGTTTTATTTTCCGCTGTGTATTGCTTGATTGATTCATAACAATATCATCCACAATATTATTAGATATCACTACTCACTAGTAAGTTAGTTTATAGAGTTTAATACTAGTAGCAACTATCAAGATCCTTCATATGATGTTTTTGAACACACTTACTAGAATTTAAAAACATTAAAACATTTATTGGATATAGCCTAGTTCAGATACAACATTATGACGTTCTATGATGAAACCAAAACTTGATATTGTTGACGGAACCTTATTTATAAAATATCTAATCCTCTCCGACTCTTAGAGTAGCACACCGGTGAATGGCTAGCTCAGACAAACAAGGTACGGAAGTTCTAACATGGGAAAACCACGGAAAACACGACTTATTTGAATAACCCGGTGACCCACCAATTGTAGAAGTAGGATTTTTGGAAAGCAATTTTGTAACCATTGTGTTTCACACCGTACACTTTTACCCTTACGTGAGAAAAATTGTTGATCTCAGTAATCATTATAATACTCAATGTACAATCTTTGTCATATGTTAGTAATTGAAGTATCTATATAGCTATTTCCCATTCACTATAATCCATTGTAAATTTATCCAAAACTAACACCTAAATATTTTCTTTTTGTCAAAATCCATAGTAAAATTTTCTAATAAAATTAATTCAAACTAAAATTGCAAAAGTATCAAAATACTTAAACAGTTCTAAGGTTCACTCTATTCTTTGTACTTTTCCTTTCATGAAGCCTTACTTCAAAACCCAAAACAAATACAAAATCTTGAAAATGTAATTATCTACCATACTCTGACATTTTTCACTAACTTATGAGAGTTTTAAATAATTTTATACTAAAAATGTTGCCTACATTTCCCAACATATCCAAATATTGCTATCAGCATCAAAGAACCTGATGAGCTAAAAGATTCAGAGATCTCATGAAACTTAATTTAGTACTTAAAAAGTTCAATCATGGCCTCCCAATAATCAAAAGAGGTTTCTTATAAATAATGCAATTCCTACAAAACATAATGACGAGGTAACCAAAAGATGGTAATATTTCTAATACAACGAGATGAATAAATGTTAGGAAAAGTCTAAGGTTCTATATGTGTAGGTATACATTTATAAGTTTCAGGATTTTATGACTTGTATACCCATAGCAAAGAAAATATCTTAAGGGCATATCGAATTTGTACAAATTACAGGTAAGACTTAAAAGATGGACGACACTTCAATTTCTATGATCTTAAAGTTGACGCTTAGAAGGATTGAAGTTATATCTTAATAATGTCAAGACTACTCTACGGATGAAGTCAACTCAAGATACATTAATTAGTAAACTTAGAAACATGAGTCTTCTTTATGGAATGCTTAGCATTTTATGTCCCAATTTAAACATAATAACTACCGTATATGAGATTTCAAAGAATAAAAATTAAGGTTGTAAGATAGGAAATTGCTGCTTGCTAACTAGGAATCGGTTATAAAGTATATGAAATTTTTGTATTAACGATTATTTCACAACTTATAAAATTCAATGCTCGGAAGGTGAGTAAATCAGAAAATGCATCATAAGCGTAAAATTTTGAATTCTTCTATCAACATAAATTGACACCCGTTATCGATCATCTAACCTAAGACTATTCAGTAATTTCAGTTTAGTTTGAACACATCTTAAGTTAATGAAGGAAAGAGATCAAGTATCTACAAAACTAATATCAACCTATATTATCGAAACTCATAAGGATTCTACAAATATATATCCAAAAAACCAAAAAGAATCAAATATATAATCATAACATTAAGAGTAGATAAGCACATGCGATCATGTAGACACATAAAAGCATGTAAGCATGGCAAACACATAAAAGAATGTCAACACGTAAGCACGTAGGCATGCAAAAACAAGTAAAACACATAATTTCAGGCACATGCGCACAAGATATTTCACGTCGCTCGATTCAAGCCTAACTTCATTAATCTAAATCCATAATTTCTCCCAACGATTCAAACCATAAGCTCGGATACCACAATGTAAGGCCCTTGGTCTCACACTAACGAACATACCATCGGAAGCGATTTAATTAGCCAAGTTGTAATTAAAATATTTTTGTTTCTACGCAATGAGCCCATCCTAACGATAATTTTTTTCTAGAATCCATATAATCAATTGAGAATAATGATAACTTAATTAATAGAAATAAACTTTAATTATCAAATTCGTAAATAAAAAAGTAAAGCATAATAAAATCAGTGCACAGAGACAAGCCCTCTGGCATAGCATGAAATAAAATAAACGAAGTCTCAAAATCCCATAAACTCTAACCGAGGCCCTAAAACCAAACATACGAACGAAACACCAAAACTTAATTTTTAAACATTTCTCACATCATTAGCATTCTCGTCACCTACCACTTCAGTAACCTCTATGAACTTGTATCCTTGCTCATTTCCTGTAAGGGAGGGGTGAGTTTCCTGGGGAGGAACACAGCATGATTCCAACTATTCAAGTGGCTAACCAATCCATAGTCTCAAACAGGCGAACGCATAACGATATGCTCAACATGGCATAACATAAATCAAATCATAGCATGCATATCCAACATGATGTTCATGAATCACATACAGATACGAATGCATATCGTGTTCGAACGAACGTACAAAAGGGTCATACTTAAGATTTGAGATACAGTCTGTACATACATACTCGTGGGTGGAACGCTCAACTATCGGCCTGAAACAGACACAACAGTCAGCCCTGGATGCCATGGTGTCGGACACTCCATGCAACATAAAAGGATGCCACAGGCCCAGCCTATGCACCGTAAAAGGATGCCACATCTAAAAAGCCATGCACCGTAATCATAACATACACATCGTACCATGAGTGATCCTTACAATCGCAGAAAGTCTAACGTGATCACACAATGCGTAAGAACGAACGATAAGGCTCAAAGTGCAAATGCACGAATGCCATAATATATCATGTGAAACGAAGTAAAGTAACCATATAAATCCACGTAAGCACATAGAATTCACGTAAGCATATAAATACCAGGTAGACACATAAATAGAATATAAAACACATAATCACACGTTAACTCATTCAATCCTATGTAGAGTTTAGATACTCGGATAGTAAGTCCCATACCTCGTGCCCTTAGCTTATTTTATGATTCAGAATATTCGAAATCTTCACAAAAAGCTTGAACAATCTATAAAATAAAAAGGATAATTGTATTTAGACTTAATTGCATGATATTTTATTGTTGTAACTTTCCTACGAATTTTCATCTCCATTTTCTACTTACCGATTTCAATAATCCGATTTCTAATTGATTTTTATCTTAAATAATTCTCAATACTTATGTTAACTAAAAATATCCAAAACTAATTTATAAAAATCAAGAATCCATAATTTTAAAAAATAATTTTATTTACATACTAAATCGCTTAATTATAACTCTCAAACATTGAAAACTAAATTTTAATTACTACGACTTGGAGAAAACTTAAACTAATATTCTTCAAACCTTAAAAACATAATTCTAACGACTGAAAAATTTGGAAATATTTGATTTTTGGACAGCAACTAAATTGGGGATATCGGGGGCAAAAATTTACAAGATCGATACTTCATGAAACACTAGATAAATAATAATGAAATCGAGGTTCGAGTTTTATACCACTACGGGGCTGGAGAATTGTTTGGAGCTAATCCACAAATGTTTCTAAACAAAATCGACATGCAACAGATCGAATCAAAATCAAAACCGAAGGCTGAAAATCGAGTTTCAATTGTTTTGGTTTTTCTCACGCAGGAGGCTGACGAATTTCCTTAAAATTCCGACGATTCTCAAGGCGGCAATGATGGTGGCTGGTTCACATCGAAGCGCCAGTGAGTGGTGAAGGTCGTGGTATGTTGGGCTCAGAGTAATTTCATGTGAATCAAGCGAATCAAACCAAAGAGTCGAGACTGGTCTAGTGCACACGTGCATTCCACGGCGAAATGACGGCGATACGGTCGGTTATTGATGGGGCTTTTGGTATAGAAAGGACCGTGAGTTTAGAGTTTAGGTCTGGGATGCTTTGGCCGTAGGTGAGGCTGTAGGCGGCGGACGAAGGCCTTTCGTGAGGGTGTGCAGGCGGCACGAGTTTTTGATAGGGTTAGGGTTCTTCTCTCTCTGTTTTTTTTGTTTATTTTCATTTTTTTTTCTTTTTGTAATATGAAAAATGGAATTTAAGGCTAGTAATTGTGATTTATAGTGAAATTTTAGCCCATAATTTTATTTAAATCAAACTCTAATTTCTCAATTCATTATGCCCATAAAAACTCTTATTTTAAAACAACTAAAAGAACAATTATAAAATTAAATAAACCCTAAAATTTATTGTTCTAAAATAAAAACTCATAATTATTCTACCAAAATTTTAAAACTTAATTTTCTCAAAAATCGGATTGTAACGGTAAATCTCTAACCCCAAGGGGGCAAAAACATCAAAATGAATTATCAAAATAATCGAATAGCATTTGAAACCGATTTCCTATCGTTGCATACCATTTTATTCCCTTTCATCCTTTTCACGGTTACGAAGAAAATCGTCCCATGAAAGCGAAACTCAACAGGAACAAGAGAAGAAGAGAAGGCGAGAACAAGAGATACTCGGAACAGTTCTATTTTACATCCTCAAGAATCCATCAAGACATATTCTTCGCATGACAAGAAGGAGAGGATTTGTTGATTGTTCCGCTGCTCCCTAACTTCTACTTCAAAATCACCCAACTTCTATTTCTTCATGTATTGTTTCTCCTTTTCAATTTGTTTATTTTGTCATGATTTCGTAAAGACCCAGCATGAATTCGTTCCCTTGCGATGAAAGAAACACCTCCTCCCTCAGTCTCTCTACAGGTATAGTTTTTCACACTCAAATTCCAAGTATTTAGATACTGAAAATAAAGTTTTGGAAACCCATATGTTTTGGTTAAGGAGCAAATTCATCATTTTTTGGTTTCGGGGGACTTCATGTGATGGCACTCTTTATTGTATTAATGTATACGGTTTTATTGTGCATCTATAGTATTTTTTAAATATTTGCTTACAATTCGCCAATCTATACTATAACATTCTGGACGGCTTTCATGGTTTATTCTTGCTAAATAGTTGTGAGCCCTTGTCACAAGAGATTGGTAAAATTACATGCATGTACATGTTTATAATTATCACAACAATGAGGACGAGCTTTTTATTCCAATTGCAGAGGAAGATTTGATCTTTGTTCAATCTTTGAATTCTGAACAAAGGCTGGCGTTTGATTCAATCATTCAAACTGTTACGTGTAATCATTCAAAACTTTTCTTCATCGGTGGTCCAGGTGGAGCTGGAAAAACTTTTTTATACCGATCAATATTAGCCCACCTCAGAAAGGATGGTAAAATTGTGATTGTTGTAGCAACCTCTGGAATAGCCGCGACATTACCGGGTGGAAGAACGACACATTCACGTCTCAAAATTCCACTTAGGCCAACAACAGAAACGCTTTGCAAAATCGAAAACAGAAAGATCTTGCTGAATTAATAAGATGTGCATCGGCTATAGTGTGGGATGAGGCTCATATGGCTGATCGTTATGCTTTCGAATCTGTCAACAAAACTTTTCAAGATGTTATGTAAAACACATTACCTTTTGGAGGAAAAAACTATGATTTTTGGTGGAGACTTTCGCCAAGTGTTGCAGGCTGTTAAACGAGGATCGATACGGGATCAAATTGCTGCAAGCATTTCGAGATCGATATTTTGGAATTTTGTCAATATTACTTAACCTTCGACAAAATATGAGAGCTGCACAAGATATTGATCTCTCGCAATTATTTCTACGCATTGGTGATGGTCTGCAAACTATATGGTTGACAGAGCCAATATTACGGAACATGTGAATGATGCAAACTATATGGTTGACAGAGCCATTATTACACCCAAGAATGTTGATGTGGACAAAATCAATGAGATCCTCATTTCAATATTTCCTGGTAAAGAAAGAGAGTATACATCTTGGGATTCTGTGGAAGAAGACAAAAGCAACCTGTTCCAAGAAGAATTTTTGAACTCTCTTACTCCAAGTGGTTTGCCACCACATAGAATTTTATAAAAAATTGTTGACCTATTATGCTATTGTGAATGTTGCACCCGAACTTAGTCTATGTAATGAGACGCGTTTAATATGTCACAATCTAGGAAAAAACTTCATAGATTCAGAAATCATAATTGGACCTCACAAAGGTATAAGATAATTTTGAATCGAATGCCTTTGAAAAGTGAAGATGATTATGGATTGCCATTTGAGTTGACAACAACTCCCAATAAGATTGAGTTTTGCTCTCACAATAAACAAAATACAAGGGCAGACAATACCAAATGCCGGCATATTTCTACGCAATCATGTATTTAGTCATGACCAACTCTATGTGGCACTTTCTAGAGGAGTATCGCAGCAATGCAAAAAAATCTTGGTAAAGATGGCAAATTAGAGCGACGATCCGGTGTTTATACTAAAAATATTGTTTACAAGGATGTTCTTTTGCCAAATAATGATCCATAAAAATGTGAGACATTGTGATCTTTGACTTAATATTAAAATGTTCGTTTTATCACTATTAATAATGCTAATGTAAATTATCTTTATTTGTAGGTGACCGCCAACCTAATTCCACAAACATTAACGATGATACAACAATTACTTCTGAAGATGTAAATGAGAAATAATACTTCTGAAAATACCCAATGTGGGTTGATTTTTGTTTATAAATGAATCAAAGATTATGTTTTGTTTACATTATAAACCATTCATATATTGAAAATGATTACAATATTAATACCACGGATATTTTAGATTGGAATCCTGATTTACCAATTTGAATTGTCTGGTCCATGTTTACTACAGATCATTCCGAGAGTGAGCATCATTCCGATCTCCATGACAAAACTTAATTTTTTTTATCATGTTTTTTCCTTTTTGGACGGTTGTTTTAATTTGTTGTCTCCATGATACTTGGAGTTTAAACTGAATTTCATTCCATGTTGTCTGGGTGGCTTTCAAGTTTGTTAACTGTAGGTGCTATGGTTCTCAATTCAATCACATTAATTTGTTGCAGTTCAAATTATTGAATACACTTATGCTATCTTATTTTGTTTTGGAAGTTTTGATATGTTCTCGCAATATAGGTTCATTGGAAAATGTTAAGAGGACAATGGGTTGATTGAAATCCTAGATGAATCAAGAGTATTTTTTTTTCCTATCACTATTTCAGCACTTGAATGTTCACTGTTAACAGTCCCTGTTGCTGTATTTTTTTTCTTAATTTTACGTGTCCATGTTTGCCTACAGATAATTCTTTGCCAGGGAACACCATTCCACTGTCTCTACAATGGCTATATACTAAGCCGAATGAGTTTTAAAGGGCAAGTTCCAACGCATTTTTGGTAATTTAATATTTCAGTTTGGAATTCCGTAGCTCACTTCAATATATTGATGGATGGATTATCCTAATCATGTAAAGGGGAAATTTTCTTCGCTAATATTATAATATATACTTCAGTATAACCTATGTCGCCCTAACTGTATAGGGTTTTGTATTTACTGAGATTTAATTAACTACATCTGGTTTGAAGTACGATATTTGAGTTTCTTATTATCTTGAATTTAGTCGCTTTGTTTTGCGTCACTTGCTTTTTGGTCTATATGATGTGTTTTTTTATATTTTAAGCTTTTGTATGATGTGCATTCTTTAGAATTCAAACATTCCTCAAGTGTAACTTTTTATTTATTTATATGCAGTTAGCGGGAATGATATTGACTTTGCTCCTTTTCAATCGTTCATTGTTCGAAGTTTCTTCAGATGTCTGCAGGGAGGTTTGATTATCAATGATTCATTGAACCATAACTCTATTGTTGGGTGTGTGTCTTATCTTTTCTCTTGAGTGATGCTGTAGTTGTTACCTGTTACTCTCTGATACTACACCGACATTCCATTCTACAGTGAATGGTATGCTTTTTTTTAATTTTGAGTAATAATATGAAAAGATCTTTTTGTGTAAGATTAATCGTCAGTTTGGTGTTTGCTATGTGATTAACTTTTTTACTGCTTATAATGTCAAATTCTATTGCGATGAGAGTTTTGTGGGTATTTTTCTGCAAAGTTCTATCTCCTACAGTTTGATGGGTTTTCCAAGGTTCTTTAACTACTTTGCATGTATTAAACGAGGACTTTCCTCATATTCATGGAATGTTTCTGAAATTTTTTGGTAAGGAACAAATTGAGCAACCATGGTTTAATGCTAACTTTTCTATTTTCAATAAATGAACTGTGAGTCCTTGGTATACCAGAAGATGATTGAACAAAATCATACTTCTGTATAGTTGTATCAATTTATGTGATTATCTATTCAATTTCATGAAATTATGCTTTGTTTTGTGCAACAAGATGTCTAGATTTTGAAATCATAGTTGTATCAAATGGTTATTCTGTTTTCTCAAAAATATTTATCTAAAAGAGCTATTGGACTCTTCAAAAGGTGGCATATAGGATTATGAATATACAAGTTACAACCCTGTAGCCTTCGATCTGACGAATCATTTCTGTGAGATGGTTGCTGACTATCATACAAAAATCCATCATATTTTGGACTACAATAAATATCCAGGTAATTGTCTGCTTTCATTCCTCTCATAATATTACGCAGCTCCAATTGAGTTTATGCATAAGCAAAAAATAATCCCTTGAAAAATAATTTCTTGACTGTGTATCCAGGTTTAGAGGGGCTCCAAAACTGGCTATTAGAATCAAGTTTCCGATTTTATTGAGGTTGGTGTTCAAGCTTCTATCGTTTTACTATATAGCTTGCTTTGCACAGTAGTAGATTTAAAATGCAGTGCCTTTTTGGTCTCTAATATTTTATTGCTTTGTCCTGATTCCTCTTTTTTCCTTTTTGGTTTTTTTATTGTTATGGAATTGTTTATGTTTTTAGTCCATCTTTGCTATAATTTTTAACCCCTGTAACTTTCGCTCATTGCATCAGAAAAAAATCATCAAGAATATGCAAATTTCTTGGAAATTTGCATATTATTTTTCTTTCAATTTTGGTACTGTATAAATTTTGGGATTTGAGAATTTTGGAATATCTTGGTCTCTAATTCACCCCAATGATGAATATGGACACTACTAATGTTAGCAACATAGTGGCTTTGAATGTAATATATATGTGTTGATTCCGTCTGATTCTCATCATCATTTATGTTTATAATTGTTACAATGTTTACACTACACCATGGGATGAATTTGAGCAATATTTCTTCGCAGACTTTTGAAATTCTCTATGCTTCTTGCCTTAACAGTGTCCTCAAGTGTAATACTTTCATATATACTTTTTTCATTATTGATATTTTTGTATTTTTGCGTGTTGCAGCATGTGGGATGGTGGTCGCCAACTATTGTGAGAGGTGAAGACTGTGAGGCTATTCACATTCCAAACCACAAGTTCACTGTCAATGTTGCGAGGAATTTCAGTCAAAAAATTCATTGGCGTATTAAAACCAACCTGGCCCTCAGTCATTTAGATGTCAACAAAATTAGTGTGAGAATCTTTTTTATTCTCATCGGTGATAATAGAATGTATGAAAAAATTGAGTTGGTTGTCTTCCACTTGATCCATAACATATTGTTTTATTCCTCTTTTATACAGAACATTGTAGCTGACATGCGCAAGGTCCTGGCAAAGAATCCTCAAGTCGAACAACAGAAGCTGCACATAAGAGTATTCTTGGATAATATTAATCCTGAAAATCATGCCCTATTGGTGAGCTGTAAATTGTGAATATACTTTAGTTGCGTGGTACTCTTATTGAATTCGATTTATTATCAAGTTGTACAACTTTTATGATATCATATCAAAAGATTTCTCCTGGAAGAAAATCCTCTGGTAAGGGGAAAACTTGAGCTGTTCTTGGTAAAGTTGAAATAAAAAGAACTTGAATTATTATTTAATTAAGATGCCCTTTACAGAGTAACATTCTCTTTTAATAAAGGGAAATTTGTTGCCTCATCATTTTAATATGGAATTTGGCTCCAACATGAACTATTTGCCAGCTCCAACATGAACTATTTGCCATTACGATTGGATTATAGCTCCGTTATTTGATTTTTTTTTTTAAATGTATGGATGTTTAAAGATTTAAAGTATTGGTGTTTTTGGATGATATTTTTGTTCAATGATTTTTTAGTTTAGCATAATTTTTTGTGGATTATAAAAAAAATGAGTTAAACTTGAAAACTCTAAATTTATCCATCTATCCTCTTTAGAGTGGAAGTCAGACTTGGGAAACTGTGGAAAGGATATCGACGAATGAAAGAAAAAGAAAAACAAACTACGATTTTTTATCATTATATATATATTGCGATCAATTTGTTTCTGTCAAGGTATCAGTTTTGTTTTTCTTTTTTTTTTTATTCTGGGAGACCTTAATTCCTTGATTGTGTTTCCCAGGAAGGTGATTCCTACAATATGTGACCGACAATGATTTGTTTAGGATTTTGATCGTTACTTGGAATAATTCCATTTTGGTGAGTATTTTGATATTTATGTTAAGCTTTCAATTTGACTTTGATGCTATTGATTCAGCAAGTTTGGGAGAAGATTTTTATGTTAAAGATATTCGTACATTAATTTATTTATTATGGTTTTTACGTGTTTGTTCTCATTACGAGGTATATGGTGTATTTATATATATCGGATAATTCTATCCTACATGGGTGAGTTACACTCTATTCTATATTTTGTAACCACAATTAACAAAAGAAAATATGAGCGTAGAAATATTTTAATTTTTATGTTAAAATTATAGATTTAAAAACTCAATTTTTAATATTTAAGAATTATATAAAACTTTACATTAAATAGTAAGAAGTTTACGTTTTCACATTTTTTTTGTTTTTGTGGTAAAATCATAATTTGAAAATCAAATATTTTAAATTTTAATACTATAACAAATTTTTATAAAAAAATTTATTCTACCCATTTATAAATGCTAAAAAAACTTATTCTGACAATTTGAAAATTCTATAACACATAAAAAAATAAATTTAAGTTTTTAAATCTTCAAAATTATATATATATATATATATATATATATGTTGGACATATAACTTTTATTTAACTAAATGTTGTGTTTATTGCTACTTTCACTTTAATACTATAAAATAGAATAAAATACACATGAGAAACATACAAAATTTGAAGATTTAAATAAATTTATCTTTTAAATACAAAAAAAATATCTTTCATGTATTGTAGCCATTTACAAATTGCCAGAATAAGTTTTGCATTTATATTTAACTTTTTTATAATATTCAAATTTTAACCTAGATTTAATTTTCATTTTATACAAATATTAATCTTTCATTGGCAAACAATTTCGAAGGCTCCTTAACCATTCTTTTTTAGTGATTGTGCTATATGGACTGTTAGATAGAGCCTTGAATATTTTTTGCCACTGATTTTTTATTATAGTCGATGTTACAAAAGAAAATTGTTTGAGCTTACAAAGCATCTAGGTTATTGGTTTATGTTCGTATGGAAAAATGTACGTATAACTGGAGAGTAACAATTATTGGTATCCCTCTCTATTTTTGGTATCACCTCGAATTTTTTATAATATTTTTGGATCGTGTATATATCTGTGGGTGGATAATGTTGAAACTAATGGATAGATTTATTACGTTACACATACAACGCGTGTGCGTCGTCCGCTAGTTATATATAATATGTGAGGATATTAGTGGTCCGATCATTTCACACCAATATCTAATTACACTTATGTCCCTGTCAATCTAAAATATTATCATCACACATGCCATCCATTTGTTCACCAATTTATGTTTTACTCTTCTAAATTACAAATTATCATCACATACCATACAAGTTAATATAATGATAAATGCAATATATGATGTATGCTATCTATGCGAGGTGGGGTCCACCACTGCTTGCACTCATCCTCTTAATATAATTTATTTTGCAACTTAAAAAATGTTATTGATTTATTGAGAAATAATAATATCAAGTTCTTTAGTTATCAAATGATTTTATTTGGGAACTTCATCTTGTAATAAAAAGAAATTCTTTTTATTTTCTGAACTTATGAACTGTCATTTCGTTTGTACAAGTAAATGTTTAAAATTATTGATATCTCAGTTTAATTGTGGAAGATTTTGATGCTTTAACTTATTGTGTTTTCGTATTGTAATATAACAATTTCAATTCAATTTTAGTAATGATTTGGATATATATAGTTTTAGGCTGACGGTATGATCATCTATCGTTTTAACTATCTTTGAAGTTCATTTGCAAATAATTTGATAATTATGTTTCATACAATATTTTTGTTCATACGATTTTAGATTATTTAATTTTTATATTGCTTTATCATTTTATTTTATTTTATTTTAGTTATGGTTTATTATCATCGATATGAAATTTCTTAGTTAAACAAATTGTAAAATGCACTAACTATAATTTATTTCTATTTAACAAGCTACCCCTCACTCGAACAGTGATATTTTTTATATTTATTGTACAGTTGCGGCTTAAATTTTAGCAAACTGCATATATCAGGTTGGGTGATTTTTTTCATGCATACCCACTCCGTACACCCCTACATATTAGAATACCCACTAAGAATTAGTTTAAGTTTTCAAGTTACAATATTTATGTTTACCCAATGAATAGTATTGTATATGTGTGTATAGTACGAATCTTTTGATGTATCCTCAAAAACAGTATGTTGAAGGTGAATCAACTTTTGATTTGGAATATTTGTAAAAGAATATTACAAATCAAGTTGCCAAAGCTGTATCAAACTAACTGTAGTGCATAGTGTTACAAACGTCAAAATAAAAGAACAAAAACAGCTAATATAGGGAAAAAATAAAAAAGGGTTAAGGAATGATATATCATATTTTAGAAAGATATTAAAATAAATTTAAAAATAATGGATTATTTGAAATAATTTCAAGAACAATTGTTCATGGTTTCTTCTTTAGAATATTTAAGTATAAAAAAGGGAAGTTTATTTACAAGAAGCTAAAAAGACTTTACCAAATATTATATAGTACAGATTAAATATTAGTTTGAAATATTATTTTAAACATGAGACCTTATGGTTCCAACACTCCCATCATATAGCAACCCACTTGCTTGCTTTATCGAGCTAGTTTATGGGGAAAAAAGGGGCTCCGAAAGCATAAAATGATATTGGGCTTTAAAGAAGTCCAAAAGTAGCAGATTTACGTGTGCCTTAAGGAGAGCTTGTTGAAACTTAGCTAAATTCAAATAGATAGTATGTGTCAATTCACCTCCTATGGTATCGTTAATAGGTACTTTAATCCTAAATAATTTAAACAATGTGATTTAAAAATAGACATTTTACCCACATATGGTTTGTAAAACAGCACACTCCACCCCTTACATAGAGGGAGTTTTTTTGCACTTATTTACAAAACAAAATGGGTAAAAACTGCTTATTTTCAAAGCACATTGGTGTAAACTGCCTATTTAGAAATAAGAATGGCTTGTTGCCAAAAACTCTCAAATAAACAATAAAATGTGATTACAAGTTGGATATTTGGCCTATGATTGTTACGTTTCTCTCCACTGTTTTTTTTTAACATAAACAATATATTAAATAACCAGAATTACGATACAAAGTCAACCAAACAGCCCCTGACATGACAATACGAACAAAGAATAACAACGACAAATGACAATCATAGGCTTTGAGAAAGCGCCGCCAAAGAGTAAGTGAACAGCTAGGTGTGATAGGAAAACAGCACCACAGAAACACATGCACGTGACCCAACCGTCTGAATCCAATCAAGGTCCCTCAAATCAAGCAGTCGATGAAAGGGACTAGCAATGAAACTGCCTTCCAAATAATATGAAAGAACGAAGAAGGATCGACGAGAGATTGAAATTGATAAAAGGCCATCAAAAGAGCAAGCCCCAGCGTCCATAGACCTCAATGAAAGCCAACATCCCAATATTATCACTGAAAGGCGCACGAAATTAAATGGCCTAGGAGTCATAGCCAAGTGTGTTGGAACTGTTTATATAAATTTACAGATTGAATCAGTTTAAACAATCGCTGATTGATAATATAAATTACACTGAAATATAGAAATGATAGAACTTATAGTAACAGTTTATAAACTGTAAAAGTATAATAAGAAACTGGAAATGGTTCTGGACGAGGCTACAGCAAGCCGTGTACCCGTACACTCAAATTTGTTCGCCTAAGCTTCTGGCCTACTGAACAAGTGAGTTCCAAGGTACAACGCCCAATCACCTCTTCTCGGATTGAAGCAAAATTCCGAGCAGACTCTTTCGAATACTAGTAGTATGTAGTACTCTCAAACAGTATGAAATTTATGAATGAAGAATGATTTCGGATTGATGAAACAATAGAGGTGGAGCAACTTATATAGCTGATCAGCAGACCTCCCAAAGATCTCATAAATTAAGTGTAATGCTTAGTGGGGTAGATGAAAAGTATCAACACCTAACATCAGATATTAAGTCTCACAATCTGATATCAATTTTGCAGGAGATGAAAAGTCTCAAACTATGTAAAAAGTCAAGTAGGTGAAAAGTCATTTCAATCTTAGTAGTAAATAAATCATAAGTGTCTTTTCTACTTAACTACATTCATGCGGATGGACAGATGGCGCGCGAAGGGCACCTATCTTTTCTACTTAACTACACTCTACTGATTTGTTTATCAACATAAACAAATCATAAGTGTCTCAAAATTCCAATGCGGGATTTCTTTAGCCAATTGACTATTCAAAATTAACCTACCAAATTTTGTTCCTATTAACAAAATTAAACAAAATTATTTGGCTTTTAACTTATTAATCTCAACAATCCCCCACATGAATGCAATATGGCGAAAAAATTACACAATGCACCTAGTTGAATATTTGAGAGTACTTTGAGATTTCACTGCATAATGATAGGTGGTGGTTAACCTTGACCATTCCTTATTGAAGTATCATCGGATATACTCGTCAACAAGTGGTCTCGATGTCTTGAACTGTTCGGCTTTTTATGTACACCAAAACAACAATACTCACACAACTTCATCTCCACACTATTATTGGTTCTTTCGTTGTTGTCCATTTTGGCCATCAACTGCCTTGGTGGTTTCATTGAACACTGTAGAGATTTAGGTGATATTTCTCCTAAGGAGTATCCTGTCATACCCCACTTTATCATCTCGAGATAGAAAAATCATTAAGAGCATGAGCTAAGCCTTCCCAAGATACATGTCTATCACTCTTTCATCAAAAGAATATGTAAGGAACTTAATTTTCAAAGTACTTTGTTCGATCTCCAGCCACAATTCGGTTTTCTCATTGAACCTGCAAATTAGATTTTACAATTAAAGTTGGGTTGCCATCATGGTTAGAAATTAATTTCGTGGGCTTCAACCCCATTTCCCTCGATGAAACCTTCAATTCCCTCGAATGAAACTTCTACTCGATCTCTCGTTAGACCTTTCGTAAATGGGTCCGCAATGTTTTCTTTAGACTTCACATAATCTAAAGAAATAACACCGGTTTTCAGTAGATTTCTCATTGATTTATGTCTCCGACGCATGTGTTTAGATTTCTCATTATACACATTGTTTTGTGATCTTCCCATAGCTGACTGACTATCACAGTGCACGCTAATGGGTGGCACATGTTTTTGACAACATTGGAATGTCCTCCAAGAAACTATGAAGCCAATCAGCTTCTTCTACTGCAAGATCTAAACTATGAATTCAGATTTCATAGTTGATCTGGCAATGCTCGTCTGTTTGGATGATTTTCATGAAACAGTTGCATCTCCAATTATAAAGATATATCCACTCGTGGACTTTATATTCTTGGAGTATGATATCCAATTCGCATCTGATTACCCTTCAATTACTGCTAGATATCTTATATAATGTAGTCCGTAGTTAGAAGTGTATCTTAGGTATTTAATAACTCGAACTACTGCCTTCCAGTACTCATAACTGGGATTACTTCTATATCTACTCAATTTGTTGACTGAGTTAGCTATATCAGGTCTAGTGCAACCCATGAGGTACATTAGACTGCATATGACCCTAGAGTACTCAAGTTGTTGCACGCCTTCTCCGCGATTCTTGCAAAGATTTGACGCCACCTCCATAGGTGTTCTTGCGATGATATTATTTCAATTGTCAAACTTGTCAAGTATCTGCTAGAATTTGAATTAAATTCTCGATCGATCGAGCACTATACTCGATCGATCGAGATTACCAGAAAATTTCATCCAGTTTGCAACAGTAGCTCGATCGATCAAGCTCTTTGCTCGATCGATCGAGCACAGTATCTGTTGTCAAGAATGGTGTGTCCATTCATGTTTGGATGCGTTTTTCCTTGATGGGGTGCATCCAAATGGTGACTTTTGGACTTGTTTTTTGGTTCACTATAAACACAACACATCCCCACTTATTTTAAACACAAGATTTTTGAAAATCAACATCATATAAAGAGATTAAATTGAGAACAATTTGTTTGTTCTTCAATTTCTTCTTTTGAGTGCTTTGAACCTTTGTGGTTTGAGGAACTTATGATTTGGAGTGCTTCTATCACAAGTCATAGTCTTTGTATTTTGGGAGGCAAATTGCCATAGCAAACCGTTAGCACCATAGCGGGACAATATTGTCTTAATGACAGAGATTACAAATCTCGCCTCGACATAAAACTTGTTTTGTAGCCATTGTTATTTTGATTCCTGATATACACTTTGAGACAAATATTAACAACAATCTTAAGAAAATATTTGGCACAAATGGCTTCGTCGAGTGCAACAACGACTCCATTTCATCATGGTGAAATGCCTGAAAAGTTCAATGGGAACGATTTCAAGCGATGGCAACAAAAGATGTTTTTATTTGACAACCTTGGGGTTGGCAAGGTTCCTCAATGACGATGCTCCTACTATTATGGAGACAACCAAAAGAGGGCTGCGGTTGATGCATGGAATCAAAGTGATTTCCTGTGCAAGAATTATATTCTCAATGGACTATATAACATGTTATACAATGTGTATTGTCTACTGAAGACGACCAAGGAATTGTTGCAATCCTTGGAGAAAACGTATAGATCCGAGGATGCCGGCATGAAGAAATTCATCGTTGGGCGAGTCCTGGATTTCAAAATGGTTGACACAAAGCCGATGATAGCGCAAGTGCAAGATTTGCAAGTAATCATGCACGAAATCCATGCGGAGGGAATGGTTCTAAGTGACTCGTTCCAAGTGACCCCCATGATTGAAAAGTTGCCTCCATCATTGAAGGACTTCAAGAACTATCTCAAGCACAAACGAAAAGAGTTGAATCTTGAAACCTTGTGGTTCGCTTGAGAATCGAAGAGGACAACATCATTTCCGAAATAAAGGAAAATTGGCACCAACATGAAGCACGGGTGAACTTAGTGGAAAAACCCGCCGGAACAAAACACAAGTTTGACGGCATGGCCTCCAAATCTGGAAAGGCGAAGAAGTTCAAAGACAAGTGCTACAAATGTGGAAAACCCAATCACATGGCGAAGGATTGTCACAATAAAGACGATCGTGGAAGGCTATGGATCAAGTTAATGTGAGCAAAGAAGATCGTCTCTCAAATGATTTAGATGACCTAGTGCTTACCGCTTAATTAGATTGTGTATCTTTGAAAGTTGTAAACTCCAAGAATGGAGTTATTCTAAATAAATGTAATAACGATATTTATTGAAAGCAATAAAATTTATGTTATTACTTCTTGTATTGAATCTTATGATTTGTGGCATGATTGTTAGGATCATTTAAACTATAGTTTACAAAACAAATTGTAATGTTAAATTTATTGCTTGTATGAGCACTAAATTAACAAAATCGTCATTCATTTGATAGAAAAATCGTAATGTCTCTAGAGTTAACTCACAATGATGTTTGTGATGGAAAAATTGTGCAAACTAGAGATGTGATAAAATTAGTTTGTTACTTTATCAATATTTGCACATGATATTGTTGTGACTTTTTGGTTATGAAGCAAAAACGAGGCCAATGAGGTGTTTAAACACTTCAAGAATTAGATTGCAATAAAATTTAGCAAATGAGTTTTGCTATGAAAAATTGTGAGTAGATTATACTTGTGTTGTCTAAGAATTTGACGCTTAAGCTTGCATTTGCAATGTTTAAAATCTTGAATTCGAGTTTCTAAGTTTTGTACGCTTAAAACAGAAGTGATGAATCGAAGCCACAAATTTTGACCAGGCGTTGTAATATCTCAAATCGGTTCATTTTGAATTTCTAAGCTAGTACGCTTATAACATGGATTTGTAAGATTTAAAATCTTGAATTCATGTTCTCTAAGATAGTGCGCTTAAATTGTAAATTGTGAACCGAGTTTGAGAATATTATCCAACTTTCAACTTTTGTAAGCAAGTACGCTTAAATCCGAAATCTTCAAGAAATAAAATCTTGAATTTGGGTTTGTAAGGCGATAACACTTAGAACTTAAAAAATGATAGTTTGTATGCCAGTGCAATTCGTAACTATCTCGAAGTTGTGGGGGGTTGCAATTCTATGAGTCAATCACATAACAAGTACCACATTTAGGCAATGATGAAAAAAACTTATGATTGAAGGAAAAGAGGATTTCCTACAATATATTTGCAATGTGAGGGTACTTGGCTAAACTGGAAATATAAAGGCTAAAGTGAAGTCATAACAAACGTCAAATGAGTAACATGAAGAGTTTGACAAACATGTTGTCAAATAGATTAAGCAGGTATGCTTGTGTATTGATAATATGCTCATTGGTGAAGCAATTTAGGAATCATCAAGTAACAAAGAAAAATGTTGACGAGACATTTTGACGTGTGTGCATCAAGAACAATGCTTGGAAATAAAAGTTTCCAAGACATTTGAAGAATGAAATCTCAAGGATTAATTCGAGTTTCAAATTATAAGCTTTGCTCTTAAATTTCAAGTTTACAAGAAATAGAATCTTGAACTTGTAATTTTTAAGAATCTATGTGTTTAAATATGAATTGTGAATTAAAGTTGAGTATTTCACTTGGTCTCAAATTTTGTAAAAATAACGCGTTAACAACGCTTAAAATTCGGTGATGGAAATATCCTAAAATGATAAAATGTTGCAAATGAGGTGATGTGATTACCAAAACTGAAGATATAATATTGTGGAAAATTCTCTATGTAAAACATATAAGCTTCTTCGGCCGAGTGGCTTTATAAGTTGTTAAGAGAAAAATCTTGTGCATGCAACTGAAAAGTGTTGTGCTCTATGACAAAATGATCTCTAGTAGCATAATCACGAGTGATTATATGAAACCGCAGATCCGCATATGAAATGAGAGATCATGTGGAAGTTTATCGAGGAACGAGGTTAAAACCCTATAATCAAAATCTCATAGTGGATACCCAACCTTGTTGACTAGAGATCCCAAGATCTAGGTTCAAAAGGGACAACTAAATTATGAGATTGTATATACACCTTGGAGATCACTCTCCAACCCATTCCTATGATATGGGGTGTAGCCTGTAAAAGGGGTACGAGGATAGGCAAAATGTCTTTAATGATTCGTAAGACATATAAGAATATGTTGGAGTATAGCAGGATACTCTTCTAGGAGATCACCTACGTGAGTGCGAAGTCTGGCGCTTCAAAGAATGAAAAGCACTTATGAAACCAAGCGTGGTCCATGGCCTGAAACGAAGACAACCGTAAGAAACCAATATGAATGTTAGAATTATTATGGTGTGGGTTCAATTGTCTTGGTTTACACCAATGACTAAATAGTTTAAGACCATAAATTCACTATTAAGTCAAGAAAATCCAATTGAATACTACTACGGAAGATTCAAAGCCGTAAGCTATCTCTCCAGGTGCCATCATAGTTCTTCAAAGCACTCAATTGCATACATGCATTAATTTAATTCATGTGGGGGATTGTTAGAATTTGAATTAAATTCTCTATCGATCGATCACTATGCTCGATCGATTGAGATGACTAGAAAATTTTGTCCCGTTTGCAACAATAGCTTGAGCAATCGAGCACTGTGCCTGTTGACAAGAATGGTGTGCCATTCATGTTGTGATGCGTTTTTTCCTTGATGATGTGCATCCAAATGGTGACTTTTGGACTTGTTTTTGGTTCACTATATATACAACACATCCCACTTATTTTAGACACAAGATTTTCGAAAATCAACATCATATAAAGAGATTAAATTGAGAGCAATTTGTTTGTTTTTCAAGTTTCTTCTTTTGAGTGCTTTGAACCTTTGTGGTTTGATGACTTGTGATTTGGAGTGCTCCTATCACAAGTCATAGTCGTTGTATCTTGGGAGACAAATTGCCAAAGCAAACCGTTGGCACCATAGCGGTGAAATATTGTCTTAAGGACAGAGATTACAAATCTCGCCTCGACATAAAACTTGTTTTGTAGCCAATGTTATTTTGATTCCTGAGATGCACTTTGAGAGAAATATTAACAACAGTATCTTCTCGACATAATGACTATGAGAGATAGAGTATCCATCTGCATGTTTGGTTATTTTCATCCCAAGAATCACATCTGCAAGACCTATGTCTTTCATCTCAAAATTTCACGGCAACATTTATATTGGTGATGTTATTGTTCTTACCAACTATTATCATGTCATCCACATAGAGACATACTATCACATAGTTTGTATGTCTCATTTCACGTAGACACATTTATCGCATTGGTTTGTTTTAAACCCATTTGAAAGCGTGACACTATCAAACTTTTCGTGCCATTGTTTAGGTGCTTATTTTAATTCATACAAGGATTTCATAAGTCTACACACATTCATTTCTTTACCTGGAACTACAAACCATTCAGGTTGGTCCATGTAAACTTCTTCTTCTAACGCTCCATTTAGAAAAGCCGTTTTTACATCTATTTGATGGATCTCTAGGTTATATAATGCAGCAAATGCAATTATTAACATTATCGACGTTTTTTCTGGATACAGGAGCGTATTTATCGAAATAATCAACACTCTCAGTTTGTCTGTACCCTTTGACTACAAGTCTAGCCTTGTACTTATTTATCGTACCATCAGTTTTCATCTTCCTCTTGAAGATCCACTTGTGGCCTAGTGGTTTACAACCTGCAGGAAGATCCACTAGTACCCAAGTATGATTACGTAAGATAGATTCTATCTCACTGTTCACCGTTTCTTTCCAAATATCAGAGTCTTGAGAGGATATTACTTCCTTGAAAGTAACTAGATCCCTTTCCAAAAGATATGTTAGGAAATCCGAGCCAATCCAAGCAAAAATATTTATCTTTTCTCGCTCTTTTGTTTCGTCTAGTGATTCTACATTCTCTTGAGATTCTCTATCCCCCACATATCTCTCAACATTGGTTTCAGTCACTGTCTGAGTTCTGTGGGGAAAGATTTCCTCAAAGAATGAAGCATCCCAAGCCTCAATGATAGTATTTACATTCATTTCTACAGTATCTGACTTGTGTACCAGAAATCGATAGTCACTACTATCTTGCGCATATCCGATAAATACACAATCCACTGTCTTAGATCCTATCCTAGTCCGTTTAGGAAGAGGAATTAGAACATTTGCTAGACAACCCCAACTCTTAAAAACTTGTAGCTAGGTGCGTGACATTTTCACAATTCATAAGGTGTTTTATCCAACTTTTTACGTGGAACTCTGTTTAGCACGTAGTTGACGGAAAGCAGAGCTTCTCCCCACAAGTTCCGAGGTAAGTCAGAACTTATAAGCATAGCATTCATCATTTCCTTAAGCGTTCTATTCTTCCTTTCAGCAATACCATTTTGCTCGGGAGAATAAGGCTAAATGGTTTGATGAATAATGCCACTCTCAGCACATATTTGTGCAAATGGTGACTCATATTCACCGACGGTCACTTCGAAGAATTTTAATCTTTTTATCGAGTTAATTCTCAACTTCATTATTGTAGTGAATGAATATGTCCATTGCTTCTCTTTACTTCTCATTAAGTAGACATAATAATATCTTGTACAATCATCGATAAAAGTTATGAAATAATTTTTATCATCTCTAGATTGTACATACTTAGCTCGCATACAGCCGTACAGATCAAGTTTAACGGTACGATGCTTTGCTCAATTGAGTGGAATGAAGTCTTGGTTAATTTGGCATCTACACAAGTCTCACACTTGTGTTTATGATTGATGTTAAATTTAGACAATATATTAAGAGACATTAGCCTTTGTAAGGACTTATAATTGACATGTCCTAATCTACCATGCCACAAATGTAACGACTCACAAGAATAATTAAACTTTAGCGTTTTATTAGCCAAATTGGCAACAGTCATTACATTACTTGTGTTAGACTCATTGGCTGCATTTACATCAATCACAACCTCTATATTAGACTTAGCATTAGGAGCTAAAGTCATTATAGTAATCTTGAAGAGGTTATTTGCAAAGTATCCTTTGCCCACGAACATACCACCCTTTCATAGAATGACTTTATTGGATTCAAACACAAGCCGAAACCCGTTTCTTGTTTAGCACTGCTCCCGATGGATCTCTGGCACATGGAGCACCTCGGTAATAGTCAACTCTTTGTCGGAAGTCGTCTTTAGCACAACCGTCCCCTTGCCTTCAGCTTTTGAGACTGCTGAATTTCTCATGCATCAGTGCTCATCATTTATCAATTTATAGGTCTTAAACATCCATTTGTTGGCGCATATGTGGTGAGTAACCCAGTGTCCACCCACCATTCCTTAGAGTTCCCACCAACAAAGTTCACCTACAACACCACAATAGTCAGATGCATGTCATCCATGTCGGAACTCAGGTTGTCCTCAGCAATGTGGGCATGAACATGTCTCTTTCCTTTGCCTTTGTTTGGGACTATATTACTTTTACCCTCATTGGTTTGGCGTTGTGTGCAATCCTTGGTGTGAAGGCCCGATCCTAATGTGGTGTTTAATTAACACATAATGATTAATTTGCGTAAACAGCGGAAGATTTGTTTCAAATGTCTTGTCAAATAGCCCTAAAATCTTTTCGCTTTTAGGTGATACATATATAATGATACTGAAAATATGTAATTTTAGTTTTCCAATTCAACATGTTATTCATCATATACTGAAAATTAATCATGTGTTTTTTGGCTTCTAATAATAATTATGGTGTTATGATTATTATTATGGTTGGGAATGTATAGTTATGCGGTGGGCATGAACTGATAATATATTTCAAGATGCATGTGATGCATAGTGGGGAAATGGTGATTTGACATGATTTATTGGGCTTTGTTCTAGTGATGTAGAAAAATCATGTTAATTGTTGTTATGTTGCATTTTAATTGAGAAAATTCTTTAAAATGTTATGTAGGGATATTTTAGTACATCATGATAAATAATTGGGTATCATGTTAAATTAAACCTCCCCTTACGTCCCCCATTCCACACCACACAACCCTACCACTCTTCATTTCCCCCTTTAATCAATAAAAGCCTCTTCCCCTTTCCCCCATTTTATCATCTAAACCCAAGAGGAAGAAGAGAAGGATTTTTTTGAGCTTGTCTTGACTTCTTGCTAAGGAAATTGGAGCAAAGTGGTAAGGAATCCTTCCTTGTGGTGTTTGAATGTGTTCCGTTGAGATTTGGGTTTGTAAAAATTTTGGGAAAAGAGGAATGTTATGTGTATTGTTGGTTTTTTTATTGGATATTGATGTATTTGTGTTGATTATGAAGTATTTGGTTATGTTGAATGGTTGGGGTTTGAGGTTGTTTGTGTTGTAGGAGTTGGAAGGGATGAAATGTAAAAAAATGGTGATTTTTGCGTGTTCAGACATCGGCGATCGATCGGTGTGATTTCGCGATCGATCGCGCGTATCATGTCTCGGAACAGAAGGTTTCAGCGATCGATCGCGAGTTTGGCGCGATCGATCGGCACAAGCTCAGCGATCGATCACGGAATGGCATTTTTTGGGTGATGAGGAAGTAGCATCTCGCGATCGATCGGGGCCCATTGGCGATCGATCGCGAGACGCCAAATAATGATATTTTGAGGTGATTTTGGTGATGGACTATTATATAGCTTCTAATATCGAGTTGTGCAATTGTGTAGAGCCTTCCCAGGTGGCAGCTCAACGAAGGGGATAAAGTCCAACACACATCCCATATTTTGGAAACGTGCGTAGAGAGACGTACGGGCACCAAACGGCAACATGTATTTTGTATACATATTGGATTATGCGTTGTGGTTGCATATATATATGTTGGATGCTTGGTGTACATCCCATGAGTCGTTGTTATATTCGAGTGATGATTTTAAATGCTTGGCCATTGCCATTTGAAGCGATGAGAGAATACTTGCCGCTACCATATCGTAGCGAGGAAATATTATTTGCCGCTAATATGTTGAAGCGATGGTACATGCCACTGTCACATTAAAGCGAGGTTATTCGATGCCCCTGATATGTCGAAGCGAGGAGTATTAATGCCGCGGTCATGACAAGCGAGGTGCATTAAAATACACTGTTATAACAAGACTAGGGATTGGTTATTGGTATTGATGGAATGGTTATATGTCATGACATTTGTGGAACCGTAATATAATCCATTGATTATGATTATGAGTTGTGGTATAGGGACAACCAAAGGGAGCGTTTTAAATGCATTGGAATACAAGAAGTGCTTTGTATTTACGGTTTATGCATTTACTCATTATAATCATATGTTGTGTATATGGATTATTATATGCTCATGGTTTGAGGGTCGTTCCTGTGTGCATTTTGGCATGGAGGGCTAAGGCCAGGATTGATGCAATGAGCTGTGTGAGGAGTGCTATTGGTATAGCAAGACAAGAATTCTTTTATATAGTTTCTACACAGGGTTAAGTAAATCTATAGATTTATATTCATTTGGATGGGAATGTAATTAATTCCTTTTGGAAATTTCATTTTGGCACTGTAATCCTTAAGCTCAAGGCATCAACATGAACCCTTATACACTGATGAATGCATGTTTAGCTCTCTTATGCACTTAATTCACACTTAAGGTAGCGATGCCTTACATTAATGGTATCAAAGTGGTTAGTGAACTGGCGATGAACGAAGGGTAGACTTAGTGAACAAGTTGGATAGGTGTTCACTTATGAGCATGTTTATGCATGTGGTGCATATTTGAGTATATATTTGTTATACTAACATGCCTATTGTTATTCATGTTAACTAACGGTGTATTACGTAAATTGTTTCTGATTTTGGTTTATTGTTATTAACCCCTGTAGTACAGCATGGCAGCCAGAAATTCGGAACACCTCAATGAGGTGGCGAGGCATTTAGTGTGAATGCGGGTATTGCTCAGACTAACCCTCTACCGCCACCGGCTGTGGGCGAGGAACCTTTGGTACAGTTGTTACTACCCGGGGAACTGAGTCTGACGCAGTTTTTGACCTTCCATCCACCCCGCTTTGAGGGAACTGATACAGGGAAAGAAGTAAAGGAATGGTTAGAGAGGATTGAACAGATCTTCGTGTCGGCACCGTGTGCCAAGATCGCTTGGTTGAGATTGGCGGAGTTCCAACTAGCTAAGAAATCTTCTGTGTGGTGGAAGATGATAATTGATCGCTTATTTTTTAAACAGAAAATTTCTCAGTGTAACGATTCTATACCGCAAGTGCACGGTGTCAAGTTTTAGTATGGTGATAATATAAGTAAGGATGTCGAACCCACAGGGACTAACGTATAAGTACCAAATAAAACTATCGAAATTATATTTAGCCTACGAAAAAGATGATTAAATAACTAATTAAACTAAAGAATTAAAAATTCAAAACTAACACAACTCCTTTGAAGATGCGAAGGAATTCCGCTCAAGAAATCTATCAAGATGTTCGTTCAATTGTGCGTCGTCAATGATTGGTTTGTTAAAACAACTACGTATCAATCAATTCTTAAGGTGACGGATTTCCGAATATAATCAATACACTCTCTCGAGCTGTATTAAAACTAGTAATAAATTGATGCAAGTAACTCTCGTTCACTTAAACCAATTTAATACCGAATAAATCTCTATGAAAACCGTTGATATTTAAATCTTTCAATTTAAAGTGACCACGTATGTGATTTAATCTCTCGATCTAAATCTTAAACATACAACATGAATTATTTTAGCATATTATAATTTTATCTCTCGATCTCAATTATAATTCACAAATTTCAATCAAAGGTAGCTACTCTTTGATGGCATGAAGCATATAATTCATGAACAAAAGATATTGATTCACACAAACAAAACCAAATCAAAGATTTAAACACAAAATTCCTTAAACTTGATAAAATAAACAAGATTAAATTCAATCAAATTCACAAGATGTTTAATCGTCTCTCGACCTCAAAAACATCAAATCAAATATGAAATCAAATTAATCTAAAGTTTAGAAATACGATAAACGAAGGAGCGACTCCGTGCGTTGAACGATCTTTCTTCTCTCGCTTCCTTCCTTGCACTTCAAAGGATTCTTCAACCTTGTTCTTCCAAAGATGAAAGGCGGCTGAGAATTATGGAATTAGGTTTGATAATACTCTGAATAGTGGATGCAATTTTTGTGCCTCTTTTCCTTATTTATAGAGGGGGGAGATATGGAAGTGTTTCCAGAAATCAGACCAAATCAAGACTTTTATTTTCAGAAAATTCTGCGTCTCGATAGATCGATCCTTACGTCTCGATCGATCGGTCCTTACGTCTCGATCGATCGAGCGCCTTCAGCTTCCGTGTCTTAGTTTCTCTGCCTCGCTCGATCGATCGAGCTTTCTTCATCTTTTCTTGCCAATTATCTGCCTCTCTCGATCGATCGAGCTGTTGATTCCGATCGATCAAGCTCTGAAATAAATCGTTGGCCAAAACTTCAGCCTTCGTCGATCGATCGAGCTCTTGTTCCGATTGATCGACAATGTCAGAACTCAAATTCATCATTTATTGGCTTGATTTGATCCGTTTTCTTCCTTGTAGCTCAATTCTTCCACATTCCACCTAGATTCCTGAAACAATCAAATAAATACCAAAAAGCATAACATCTTCAAGGAATCTTCACGAAAATATATATAAATCAAAGCCTAAATACGCGTAATAATCAACCCTATCAACTCCCCCAAACTTAGATTTGATCGTCCTCGAGCAAACACTAAGATCAAAATGCAAAGTTCATCATCAATACTTTGAATTTATTAACTTAGCAACTCAATTGTAAAAGCTCAGAATTCCCACTAACACTTCAATAATAAGTCTATCCAAAAATTAACAAGAAGTGTTTTCTCCTAAGCCAAGCAATATATCGTAAAAGCGGAACGTGCGTGTGTGTTCATGTCAATCATGAGTTTCATATATACATTTAGGATCAAATAGTGCTATTAAACTCAAAATCAAGATTTACTTTTAAACACTTCATAAGCCTATTTTCAAACACTTCTCCACTAATGTAGTTATTCCCTAGACTTGGATTAATAGGTCTTTTAAAGCTTGTAATGTTTGGCCTAGGCCACTTTGGGTCTTATTTATTCACACTTTTTTTTTCAAGGCTTTTTCTATCTTTTTCTTTTTCTCATTCAACAATTTTTTTACAAATAAGCTCATCAAAGATGTAGCAATTCAAGTGCATCTAATGAGACTCATTATACTCCCTTAGGGTCTAGAAAAAAAATCTTCCATTTAGGCTCAAGTAGGTGGGTATAACGAGGTTTCAAAAAACATGTTGAATGGGGGCTAATAGTACGTCAAACATACTCCATTCTTTTATCATTTATGCTCAAATTTGGGAACTAGAGATTGATATAAACATGGTAAGCTTGAAAGGCTCAAACGGTCCAAAGATCGCCTAAATCATTTCCAAGTCTAGTTCCTAACTATAAAATTTCGCCTCAAAGTGCTCTCAACTAGATTCTAAAGTGTTTTAAGATCCTCAAGATAAATCATAGCTAACATAATTGTTACAATATACAATTCACTCAATCATGAGCCAAAAGTGCTCAAAATATTCCTCAATTTTTGAAATATTAACTTAACCTAAGATATTCACAAACAAGTCAAAATCTTCAAGATTTAAGTTGAGATGGGGATTAATATCATCATGTAATACCATTGCAATTCTCATTCATTATTTCTAAATGATGAACTCATTTTCAAGAATTTTTTTTTATATATGCCCAAAAACGACCTAATCTCATGCAATCACATGCTAGATTAGTCATGCAAGGAAGTAACACAAGACAACAGCAGAACCCAGTAAACACCCCCCCCCCCCCCCCCCCAAAACTTAGTACATGCATTGACCTCAATGTATGGTAAACAATAAATGCAAAGGCAAAGCACATACCTCGACGACGATCGTCAGTAATCGTCGTCCTCATCATGCTCCGGAGGCGGTACTGGGTAAGATGGCTCCTCAGGTTGGTATGGTGGGTGTGGCGGATAATCCGGTGGCGGTTGATGGTATGGCGGGAATGGTCGAAATTGCGGCTCAAGCGGGAACTGTATATATGGGAAGCCTTAGGCCAAGGCATTATTCCATGCACATTGGTATTGCAGGTGCTCACTTATCTGTGCTTGGCCCCACTGTAGTTCCCGCTGCAAGTTGTGGATGCCCTGCTGCTCCAGGCGGAGGTCTTGGAGATCCCTGTGAAGGGAGTCCAAGGTAATCGTTGTATGCTCTGCAGCGGAAGATGAGGATGCCCCAACATGTCTGCTGCTCGAGGGTCGTGGCTCGGCCCTTCGTCGGCCTGCAGGAGGTGGTGGCCCATCAACCACAATTGGTCCTTTAGGTGGTGGGAGCTCCTCATCGGTGTCCCACTTCACTCCACCTCTCTTGCAAAGGGCTGTGATCGTCGATGGAAAAGGCAAAGCATAGGTGGGCGGACTCCCGCCGATGTCACATATATGTTCATTGATAATATGCCCCAAATCCACCGATTGCCCTATAAGTATGGCATATACCAGGGCAGCTCTCTCCTTAGTAACCTCCGAAGTGTGGGTCGATGGCATGACCCGGGCGGCTATAAAAGAGAACTAAGTTTGTGCCTCTGGCTTCAGATGTTTCTTCAGGACCAATTGAGGCTCTCCATTGCTATTTCTTTGCCAATCAACTCCCTCGATACCGATTACAGAAATTACCTCGTCATAGTTGATGTGGCTTGTTTTGAATGCTTGGTAATCACTGTTCTTTATAGATGGCATCCTAAAAATTGCATTCAACTTGAACCGATCATATTCAATATCCTTACCCCGGACAAATACAACCTCCCTTGAATTGGGGTGGACCATCCTCAAATTAGCATAAAACTCCCTTACTACCGGGACCACCGCATCAATAGGATGTTGGATGAATTCAAACCACCCCCGTCGCCTAGCTTCTTGAATGACCGGGCATTGAAGCTTATCCAAACTCATTCCCCTTTCGCGACTGAGGGGTTTGCGGTGATAGCTGGGGTACAATTCCGCCGCTACGGAATTCACAAAGCGCTTCTCATCATAGTCGGCAGCCGAAGTAGTGGCTTCGCATTGCTTTTGCTTCCTCTTTGGCGCCATTTGAGCAATTAACAATTCTTACTTTGTCACTCCCAACCACAACAAAAATCACCAATATCACAAACCACAACAAGAATATACAAATCTTACCAACCAACATTTCACTTCCCCAAAATTCAACTACTTAATTTCCAAAATCACCATAACGTCAACCTTATATATCCAAACACAAATAATCAGTAAATCTTGGATATAGATAAGAGTTGAAATTATATACCAAGTAAATCTAGGTGATGGTTTGGAATGTGCTTGAATTCCTCCTTGTTGATGCAATCTCCCAATTTCAGTTGTAAATCTTCAAATCTGTAGCAAAAACTATGATTAGATGAAGCTTGGAAGCTTAAATTGCAAGATTTGTGAGTGTATGGGAAGATTAGAAGAAGAATTTGGGAATTAGGTTAAACAGAGGCGATTTTGCTGTGTGAAATTTGGAAAAGTTGTGAAAGTTTTCTGATGGAATCGAGTTTAAAAACCAAATTATATGTCGCTCGATCGATCGAGAGAGACAGAACATTTTCTCCCCCTTTTAAAGCTTTCCTCGATCGATCGAGATGAATCACTCGATCGATCGGCGACTCCAGAAAAATTTATTTATTTTTGCTACTCCTGTTCGATCGATCGAGATTATGTCTCCGATGGATCGATCCTTCGAGACCAAATTTTGTGTCAAAAAATTTTCAATGATCGATTTGCCCCAACAGTTGGACTCATTCCATTTGTTCTGCATTTGAAAATTAACGCACAGAGTTAGGCTCTAAAAATAACCAAAATAAAAATAAAAACAATTAGAGTAAAAACATGAAAAATAAACGAGTGATAGAGGAAAGTTCTTAATTTATAGTCTCAAGCTGGACTGTCACCTCCGTCTCAATGGTCCGTTTTCGCTTGCTCCTTCGGGTTTTCACTGTATCAGTAGGTAGTGTCCCTTGAGCTCGTCCATGAATTATAGCTGCTAGCTGCCCCACTTGAACCTCCAAGTTTTTTATAGATGCATCCTGATTTTGCATCCTTGTTTCAGTTGATGAAATTAACTTGGTCAAGAGCTCCTCCATACTCGGCTTAGGCACATTCCCCGGTGGTTGTTGTGGGTTCAACACATTATTTTGGTTGGACCATTGCAAGTTCGGATGATTTCTCCACCCCGGGTTGTAAGTATTGGAGTATGGGTTGTTGGGCTGCCTGTTTCCTACATAATTCACAGACTCATTAGACTGTATGAATGTGTTACCTGCCTGGCACTCAGTGCTCGGATGATTGCTTCCACATAGTTCGCAAGTGATAACTTGAGCTTGCATTGCTGTCATGCTCATGCTATCTATCTTTTTGTTCAGCGCGTCCAACTGTGCCGAAAGAGCAGTGATGTCATCAATTTGGTGAACTCCAGCTGGTTTCTTTGGCACATTCCTCTCAGATTGCCATTGATAGCTGTTAGAAGCCATCTCTTCTAAGAGTTCATATGCTGCTTCCGGTGTTTTGCGCATTATGGAACCTCCTGAGGCTGCATCTATCATAGAACGGTTAGATGAAAGTAAACCGTTATAATAAGTCTGTACTTGGAGCCAAATAGGAAGTCCATGGTGTGGGCATCTCCTAAGCAAATCCTTGAAACGATCCCACGCCTCATATAGTGTTTCAGGATCGAATTGCCCGAACGTGGTGATATCGTTCCTCATCTTTGCCGTTTTGGAAGGAGGGTAGTATTTGGACAGAAACGCTTGCGTCATCCCCTCCCAAGTTGTTATCGATCCTGCAGGTAAAGAGTTCAACCAAGCTTTAGCTTTATCTTTTAATGAAAAAGGGAATAGCCTTAACCTGATGGCGTCGTCAGAAACGCCATTATGTTTGAATGTGTCACATATCTCCAAGAAGTTGGAGATGTGAGCGTTCGGGTCATCAGTGGCTACTCCCCCAAGCATCACGGAGTGTTGGATCATATGTATGATAGCTGGCTTTATCTCAAAGTTGTTCGCTTGAATGGTTGGCCTTGTAATGCTTGACAATGATCCATGAAAAGCCGGTTGAGCATAATCCATCATCTATCTTGGATTTAGTGCTTCATTGTTCGCGCCCCCTTCGTGATTATGTTCAGCCATTGCTCGAGCTTCCCTAATCTTCGTAGACACGTACGCTCGATTTCTGGGTCAATTGGCTCGAGTGTGGGGTTGCTACTCCTTAGCATGCACCAAGACAATAACTACCTGTAAAAATTAATCCAAAAGGAGAAGATGCGACTTTTGTAAATTTGACGGTCAAAAGTGACAAAACAAAACAAAAACAAAAATTAATGGCTAAATTACAATTAACTAATCTCGTATGATATTATACAGATTAGTCCCCGGCAACGGCGCCAAAAACATGATCGCTTATTTTTTAAACAGAAAATTTCTCAGTGTAGCGATTCTATACCGCAAGTGCACGGTGTCAAGTTTCAGTATAGTGATAATATAAGTAAGGATGTCGAACCCACAGGGACTAACGTATAAGTACCAAATAAAATTAGCGAAATTATATTTAGCCTACAAAAAAGATGATTAAATAACTAATTAAACTAAAGAATTAAAAATTCAAAACTAACACAACTCCTTTGAAGATGCGAAGGAATTCTGCTCAAGAAATCTAGCAAGATGTTCGTTCAATTGTGCGTCGTCAATGATTGGTTTGTTAAAACAACTATGCATCAATCAATTCTTATGGTGACGGATTTGCGAATATAATCAATAGACTCTCTCGAGCTGTATTAAAACTAGTAATAAATTAACGCAAGTAACTCTCGTTCACTTAAACCAATTTAATACCGAATAAATCTCAATGAAAACCGTTGTTCTTAAATCTTTCAATTTAAAGTGACCACGTATGTGATTTAATCTCTCGATCTAAATCTTAAACATACAACATGAATTATTTTAGCGTATTATAATTTTATCTCTCGATCTCAATTATAATTCACAAATTTCAATCAAAGGTAGCTACTCTTTGATAGCATGAAGCATATAATTCATGAACAAAAGATATTGATTCACTCAAACAAAACCAAATCAAAGATTTAAACACAAAATTCCTTAAACTTGATAAAATAAACAAGATTAAATTCAAATCAAATTCACAAGATGTTTAATCGTCTCTCGACCTCAAAAACATCAAATAAAATATGAAAATCAAATTAATCTAAAGTTTAGAAATACGATAAACGTAGGAGCGACTCCGTGCGTTGAACGATCTTTCTTCTCTCGCTTCCTTCCTTGCACTTCAAAGGATTCTTCAACCTTGTTCTTCCGGAGATGAAAGGCGGCTGAGAATTATGGAATTAGGTCTGATAATACTCTGAATAGTGGATGCAATTTTCGTGCCTCTTTTCCTTATTTATAGAGGAGGGGAGATATGGAAGTGTTTCCAAAAATCAGACCAAATCAAGACTTTTATTTTCAGAAAATTCTGCGTCTCGATCGATCGTTCTTTACGTCTCGATCGATCGAGCGCCTTCAGCTTCCGTGTCTTAGTTTCTCTGCCTCGCTCGATCGATCGAGTTGTTGTGTCCGATCGGTCGAGCTTTCTTCATCTTTTCTTGCCAATTCTCTGCCTTTCTCGATCGATCAAGCTGTTGATTCCTATCGATCGAGCTCTGAAATAAATCGTTGGCCACAACTTCTGCCTTCGTCGATCGATCGAGCTCTTGTTCCGATTGATCGACAATGTCAGAACTCAAATCCATCATTTATTGGCTTGATTTGACCCGTTTTCTTCCTTGTAGCTCAATTCTTCCACATTCCACCTAGATTCCTGAAACAATCAAATAAATACCAAAAAGCATAACATCTTCACGGAATCTTCACGAAAATATATATAAATCAAAGCCTAAATACGCGTAATAATCAACGCTATCAACAATTATGGAGATGAGAGCTCTGGGTATATTGGTGGACTCGAGCTTGTTTAGGACCCGATTTCTGAACCGATACTTTTCTGCGGCTGCTAGGTAGATGAAGGAGGATGAGTTTACTGAATTGAAGCAAGGCAACATGACAGTTTCCGACTATGCCTTGCAGTATTCATCACTCTTGAGGTATGTCCCTCATATTGCTATCAATGGACATGCCAAGATAAGGCCCTTCTTAAAGGGCTTGAGGCCGGAGCTGTTTGATAGGGTCATCTCTAATAATCCTAGCTCTTTTGATGATGCTCTGACTAGAGCGGTACTAGCGGATCTTGGGGTAAGCGCTTACAAGGATGTTGTACCCCTATTTGTGCCATCACAGAGACCGATTTTTGACAGTCTGAGGCCACGAGGAGAGCAGTTTAAGCCTCATGGAACTTCTTTATCTTCCCGATTTAGTGGGAGGCGGTCTAATAACCAAAGGTCAGGAGATCGAAGTAGTAATGCAACCGACAAACTGGGGACCAACACAAGTGAGCAGAACAGGGGAACAAGATGTGATAATTGTGGAGGACCACACTTGGCTTGTGATTGCTCGGCTTGTCATAGTTGTGGCAAGATGTACCACATTGCTCGACATTGTCCTACCCGAGGAGGACAGTCAGACTTCAGGTCGAACAGACCGAGATTTGATGACAGGGCAGTACATCAGAGGCAACAGATTATGCCTCGACCATCGAGAGGTCAGACAGTGGGACCACCTCAAGGATAGGTGTATGCACTGCATAGGGAGCATGCCGAGGCAACCCCAGAGGAAGTGATTGCGGGTAAGTGCTATTTATTTACGAACCCCGCTTTTATTTTGATAGATACAGGTGCCTCCCACTCTTTTGTATCTACGGATTTTGTGGAAAGACATCATATGTGCCCGTCTCCGTTGCCCACTTCTCTTATGGTCTCGACACCCGCCGGAAGGAATGTGATTGCTGATCAGGTATTATTTGACTGCTCATTTATTTTGAGGGCAATGATCTGAAGGCCGACTTGATCATTTTGCGAATGACGGATTTCAATTGCATTATGGGCATCGATGTACTGAACAGATATTAGGCAGTGGTTGATTGCCGACAGAGGATAGTCCACTTCCGACCTGATCAGGGGATTCAGTGGAAATTTTATGGAAGTGGTTCTCGTCTGAAGATTCCGTTGGTACCGGCTATTAAGATGTCACAGTTATTGGAACATGGACATATAGGCTCATCTATACCATCGACGTGGAGGAAAAGAGGGAAGAATTGAGGATCGAGGAAATACCCGTGGTTGCGGAATTTTCTGATATATTTCCGGAGGAGATTTCAGGTTTTCCTCCGAGTAGAGAGGTCGAGTTTGGAATTGAGTTATTGCCAGACACATCCGCTATTTCTCGTGCCCCTTATAGAATGGCACCAGTGGAGTTGAGAAAATTGAAGGTGCAGTTGCATGAACTTCTTGACAAGGGATACATACGTCCTAGTGTATCGCCTTGGGTGCACCGGTCTTGTTTGTGAAGAAGAATGATGATTCGATGCGCTTGTGCATCGATTATCGACAGTTGAATAAAGCGACGGTAAAGAACAAGTACCATCTTTCGCGGATTGATGATCTATTTGATCAGTCGCAGGGCACGAAGCTTTATAGCAAGATTGACTTGAGGTCAGGTTACCATCAGATTCAGGTTAGAGATGAAGATGTTCAAAAGACAACGTTCCAGACTCGTTTTGGGCACTATGAGTTCTTGGTAATGCCGTTCGGAGTGACGAATGCCCCGGCTGTCTTCATGAGTCTAATGAACCTGGTGTTTCAGTCGTATTTGGATCAGTTTGTCATAGTCTTTATTGATGACATCCTCATCTATTCTAGGAGTGAGGAGGAGCACGTAAAACATTTATGTACAGTGCTTCAGATTCTCCGGGATAATCATTTGTGCGCCAAGCTTAGTAAATACAAATTTTGTCTTGACAATGTGGTATTTCTGGGTCATGTCATCTCCAGAGATGGGATATCAGTGGATCACATGAAGGTAGAGGCAATAATGGAATGGTCTGCACCTACCTCTATACCCGAGATTCGGAGTTTTCTTGGCTTGGCCGGATATTATCGACGTTTTGTCAAGGGATTCTCAAAGATTGCTAAGCTATTGATGCAGCTGACTCAGAAGGGAGTACCATTTCATTGGTCTGAGGCCTGTGAGCAGAGCTTCCAAGAGTTGAAGCAACGGTTGACGACTGCACCCGTGTTGGTGATTCCACGGAGAACAAAAGGTTCGTTCTTTATACTGATGCGTTACTACAGGGTTTGGAATGTGTGCTGATGCAAAATAAGCATGTGATGCTTCGAGGCAGTTGAAGCCGCATGAGACCAGATACCCAGTTCATGATTTGGAGTTGGTGGCTATAGTGTTTGCCTTGAAGATTTGGTGGCACTACTTGTATGGTACTTTGTTTACCATCTACACGGACCACAAGAGCCTGAAGTTCCTGTTTACTCAGGCAGAATTGAATGAGACAGAGGAGATTGATGGACTTGCTTAAAGACTATGATTGCGAGATAGAGTACCATCACGGGAAGGCGAACTTGACAGCTGACGCTTTGAGTCGGAAGGTGAATTCTACTACGGAGGACGTCATTCATTTGTCGGCATTGTTGACTTCCTACTGTCAGTTGGGCTATGACTTTGATGTGTCTGCATCGTCGGTACGTGTGTCCACATTGTTGGCAGGGCCGGATATTTTTGAGAATATCATAAGAGCTTAGAAGACAGACGACGAGATACATAGATGGTTAGCATTGATCCTTCAAGGACAACCATCGAGATTCAGGATTGCAGAGGACGGTACGTTGAGGCTCGATAACCGCTGGGTGATTTTGTGTGTGCAGGAGCTGCGTCAGGGAATCTTGCAGCGAGCTCACAGTAGTAGGTTTAGCATCCACCCAGGCAGAAGGAAAATGTATAAGGACCTCTGTGACCAGTTCTGGTGGAAACGAATGAAACGAGATGTTGTGGCATTCGTTAAGAGGTGTCTGATCTGTCAGCAAGTGAAGACAGAGAGGCAGAGGCCTAGTGGTGAGTTGAAGAGCTTGGAGGTACCTAAATGAAAGTGGGAACACATATCCATGGACTTTTTGACCCACTTGCTGAGGGCTACTTCAGGATTTGACGCCATTTGGGTGATTGTGGATAGGCCGATGAAGGTGGCTCACTTTATTCCATATAGTATGACCTTCACATACTTGAGGATGGCTCAGTTGTACGTTCGGGACGTGGTGAGATTGCATGGGATCCCAGTTTCTATTGTGTCTGATCGGGACCCGTGTTTTACGTCTCATTTTTTGGAAGGTCTCCAATCGGCTTTGGGAACTGAAGTGAGGTTGAGCACGGCTTACCATCCCCAAACCGATGGCCAGATCGAGCTTGTCATATAGACGCTCGAAGATATGTTACGAGCTTGTGTGTTGGAGTTTGATACTCCGTGGCAGGATTCAGTGGCTTTGGTAGAATTATCGTACAACAATAGCTACCAGGCAGCATTCAAATGGCTCCATTTGAGGCTTTGTATGGTCGGCGTTGTCGATCACCGTTGTACTGTGACGATTTGGATCGTAGATCGGTCTGAGGACCGGAACTGATCCGGGAGATGGAAGAAAAGGTTAGGTGACCAAACAGAAAATGAAAGCAGCCCATGATAGGCAGGCAGCCTATGGTAATAAACGGCGACGATCATTGGAATTTCAATTGGGAGATAAGATCTTTTTGAAGATCTCACCTTTCAGAGGTGTTGTGCAGTTGGAATGCGCGGGAAATTATCTCCGAGGTATGTTGGGCCGTATGATATCTTGCAGCGCATTGGTACCTTGGCTTACCGCTTGTCTTTTCCCCCATCTTTGTCTGGGATACATGACGTGTTTCATGTGTCTATGTTGAGGAAGTATGAGCCAGATCCGTCTCACGTGTTGCAGCCTTCAGAAGTACAATTAGATTCTGATGTGTCCTATGTTGAATGGCCAGTTAGAATTCTGGATTGAGCGGATCGCAGACTTCGGAACAAGGTGATACCGATGTCAAAGTTCAGTTGGAACGCAGGGGTGTTGAGGAAGCCACGTGGGAGAAGGAGCGACATATGGTGCAACACTACCCGGAACTATTTTCTGGTATGTAAATTTATGTTTTGATTTGGATTGGTAAGTGCATGCAATTTCGAGGATGAAATTTTTTAAGTAGGGGAGTATTGTGATATCCCTGAAATTAATCATGTGCTTTTTGGCTTCTAATAATAATTATGGTGCTATGATTATTATTATGGTTGGGAATTTATTGTTATGTGGTGGGCATGAACTGATAATACATTTCAGGGTGCATGCGATGCATAGTGGGGACATGGTGATTTGACATTATTTATTGGGCTTTGTTCTAGTGATGTAGAAAATCATGTTAATTGTTGTTATGTTGCATTTTAATTGAGAAAATGCTTTAAAATATAATGTAGGGATATTTTAATACATAATGCTAGATAATTGGACATCATGTTAAATTAACCCCCCCCCCCCCCCCCCCCCCCCCCCCCCTTTTACATCCCCCATTCCCCACCACACAACCCTATCACTCTTCCTTTCCCCCTTTAATCGATGAAAGCCTCTTCCCCTTTCCCCCATTTTATCATCTAAACCCAAGAGGAAGAAGAGAAGGATTTTTGAGCTTGTAATCTTGACTTCTTGCTAAGGAAATTGGAGCAAAGTTGTAAGGAATCCTTCCTTGTGGCGTTTGAACGTGTTTGGTTGAGATTTGGGTTTGTAAAAATTTGGGGAAAAGAGGTTTTCTTATGAAATGTTATGTGTATTGTTGGTTTATGGAATTTTTGGTTGGGGTTTGAGGTTGTTTGTGTTGTAGGAGTTAGAAGGGATGAAATGTAAGAAAATAGTGATTTTCGCGTGTTCAGACATCGGCGATCGATGGGCGTGATTTCACGATCGATCGCACGTATCATGTCTCGGAACAGGAGGTTTCAGCGATCGATCGCGAGTTTGGCGCGATCGATCGCTGATCGATCGGCACAAGCTCAGCGATTGATCGAGGAATGACATTTTTTTGGGCGATAAGACAGTAGCATCTCGCGATCGGGGCCCATTGGCGATCGATCGCGAGACGCCAAATAATGATATTTTGGTTATTTTGATGGGATTTTGGTGATGGAATATTATATAGCTTCTAATATTGAGTTGTGTAATTGCGTAGACAATTCCCAGGTGGCAACACAATGAAGGGGATAAAGTCCAACACACATCCCATATTTTGGAAAGGTACGTAGAGGGACGTACGGGAACCAAACGGTAACATGTATTTTTTATACATATTGGATTATGCATTGTGGTTGCATATATATGTTGGATTATGTATTGTGGTTGCATATATATATATATATATATATATATATATATATATATATATATATATATATGGATGCTTGGTGCACATCCCATGAGTCATTGTTATAGTCGAGTGATGATTTTAAATGCTTTGCCGCTGTCATTTGATTGCGCTGTCATATCGTAGCGAGGAAATAATATTTGTCGCTAATATGTTGAAGCGATGGTACATGCCGTTGTCACATTAAAGCGAGGTTATTCGATGGCGCTGATATGTCAAAGCGAGGGGTATTAGTGCCGCGTTCACGATAAAAGAGGTGCATTAAAATACACTGTCATGAAAAGATTAGGGATTGGTTATTGGTATTGATGGAATGGTTATATGTCATGACATTTGTGGAACCGTAATATAATCCATTGATTGTGATAATGAGTTGTGGTACATGGATGACCAAATGGAGCATTTTAAATGCATTGGAATACAAGAAGTACTTTGTATTTACGGTTTTTGCATTTACTCATTATAATCATATGTTGTGTATATGGATTATTATATTGCTCATGGTTTGGGGGTTGTTCCTGTATGTGCATTTTGGCATGGAGGGCTAAGGCCAGGGTTGATGCAGTGAGCTGTGTGAGGAGTGCTACTAGTATAGCAAGAAAGGAATTCATTTGTATAGTTTCTACACAGGGTAGAGTAAATCTATAGATTTACATTCATTTGGATGGGAATGTAATTAATTTCTTTTGGAAATTTTATTTTGGCATGTAATCCTTAAGCTCAAGGCATCAACAAGAACCCTTATACTCTGATGAATGCATGTTTAGCTATCTTAGATGCACTTAATCCAAACTTAAGGTAGCGATGCCTTACAATATATGTAAGGACCCTAGTTCCTTAAGTGCGGATTAAGGCATATTAGAGCTAATATAAATCATCAGAGTGAAATAATCGTGTGGAGACCATGAGCCTTAAGAGTTACATGCCAAAATAAGGACTATTAATTGGATTAGTTACATTCCCAATCAAATGAATGTATTAACTATAGCTTTACACTACTCCTAGAGTAGCTACTATACAAAAGAAATCATGTCCTTCTTTTCCCAAAAGTGTTCTTCTCAAGCTCACCGCCTCAACCCGCCTTAGCCCTTCTTATCATGCCAAAAGTGTACCTACAAGGACAACCCCCAAACATGAGCAATGATATCATTCATATTCAACACAATATGAATATAAGGCGTAAATGCATAAATCATAATAAAAACACTACCTGTTTTTCCCATGCATTTTAAACGCTTCCAGTTTGGTTGTCCCTGTACCATAACTCATGAGTATAATCAATAGATTATTTAATGGTCTACACATGTCATGACATAATACCATTTCATCAACACCAAATACCAATCACCAATCCCTAGTCTGTCCATCACAATGTATTTTAATGCCCCTCGCTTATTTACATATAGGCGGCATAGAATAACGTCGCTTCAATGGACATGCGGCACTCCCACCCCTCGCTTCACATTGAGCGGCAAATATTCTTTCCTCGCCCCATATGATAACCACGCTTAAATGTGACATGCGGCGCTCCCACCCCTCGCTTCACATTTAGCGGCAACAAATCAAATAGCGGCAAGCATTAAAATCATCAAGGGATGACCACGACTCATGGGATGTGCACCAATAATCATCATATGCATATACAATCATCATGCATAATTCAACATGTATTTGCATCCACAATGCACAATTCCATATATACTCGCATCCACAATGCATAAACAATGAGTATACTAGATACATGTACCGTTGGGTGCCCGTACGTCCTCTACGTACCTTTCCAAAATGTAGGATGTGGTAGGACTTCACTTCCTTGACTGTGTTGCCACCTGGGATGGTTCTACATATTCACACAAATCAATATTAGAACCCAATAATAGTCCAATACCAAAAATCCAACAAAAATAATCAAAAACACCCATTTTGGTGTCTCGCGATCGATCGCCATATAGCCCCGATCGATCGCGAGACTACACTGCCTCGCCCAACAAAATCTTTCAATTCGCGATCGATCGCCGAGTTTGCGCCGATCGATCGCGACCTTGCCGATCGATCGCGCCAAACTCGCGATCGATCGCTGAAGGCTACTGCCTTCACCCCTGCAACTCGCGATCGATCGGTGGAAGGCGCCGATCGATCGCCGAGTCCTGCACACCCGATTTTCGGGCACTATTCACCCATCTCCTTCCCCAACTCAAACAAACTCAAATATAAAAATATCAACCATACCAAACCACTAAAAATCTTCCATATATACTTTAAACATCTCAAAAATTCAACATTCAACCAAAATAATACCAACCCCAACAAACCCATTTCCAAAACCCTTCAAAACCATTTCAAACTCAAATCAAACTCTACAAAATCAACAATGAGGTATCCATACCTCTTGGGGACTTCAAATCTCCCAATAAACTCCACAAATCAAGGTTTTTGGAAGGATTCTCTTCACCCCTAAGCTCAAACTCGAAAATAAGAGAGGAAGGGTTTGGGAGGTGATATTTTGGGAAAGTTAAAAGTAAGAGTGAAGGTATGGTGGGGGGTTTTGGGGTATAAAAGTGGGTTATTTAAAATAGAGTGCATTCTATAATACCATGGTGTATAAAACACCCCAACATGATATTTTAAAAGCATAACACCACAATGCTCCACAATCTCAAATAAATGCATGCTTCACCAATAAATGACTACCAACACATGTAAGTCATTAAACACCCAATTATCCAACATGCATCACAAGTACCCCGAAATGCATTCCCGGTCACGCCTACCATGTGACTATGCATTTCAACATGATAAATAAATCCATCACCTAATTAATTACCACCATAATTAATCATATAAGCATAATAAATGCCCAAATGCAATTTAATATTTCAGGGATATCACAATACTCCAAAGTGAAACTAAACATAATCACATACCAGAGAATAATTCCGGGTAGTGCTGCACCATATGCCGCTCCGTCTCCCACGTAGCCTCCTCGACACCCCTGCGATCCCACTGAACCTTGATCATAGGTATCACTTTGTTCCGAAGTCTACGGTCTGCTCGATCCAGAATTCTAACAGGCCGTTCCACATAAGGCATATCGGATTCCAACTGGACCTCGGAAGGCTGTAATACATGAGATGGATCCGGCTCATACTTCCGCATCATCGATACATGAAACACATCATGTATTCCAGATAAATAAGGTGGCAAAGCCAGTCGGTAAGCTAAGGTGCCAATGCGCTGCAAAATCTCGTACGGTCCAACATACCTCGGAGACAGTGCGCATCCCAAATCGCACAACGCCTCTGAAAGCCGAGATCTTCAAGAAGACCTTATCTCCCAACTGAAATTCCAACGGTCTCCGCCGTTTATTCGCATAAGCTGCCTGTCTGTCCTGGGCTGCTTTCATTTTCTGCCTAATCATCTTTATCTTTTCTTCCATTCCTCGGATCAATTCCGGTCCTCCGACCGATTTACGGTCCAAATCGTCCCAACACAAGGGTGATCTACACCGTCTGCTATATAGAGCTTCAAAAGGAGCCATCTGAATGCTCGCCTGGTAGCTGTTATTATAAGAGAACTCTACCAAGGCTACTGAATCTTGCCAAGAAACATCGAACTCCAATACACAAGCCCTCAACATGTCCTCGAGCGTTTGGATAGTACGCTCGGTCTGGCCATCCGTCTGAGGATGATAAGCAGTGCTCAATCTAACTTCAGTTCCCAGGGCTGACTGAAGACCCTCCCAAAAATGAGATGTGAATCCTGGATCTCGATCCGACACTATGGAAATGGGGATCCCATGCAATCTCACCACATCTCGAATATATAACTGCGCCATCCTCAAAAAGGTGAAAGTCATGCTATAGGGGATGAAATGAGCTACCTTAGTCAATCGATCCACAACCACCCAAATAGCATCAAAACCTGAAGTACTCCTCGGCAGGTGAGTCACGAAGTCCATGGAAATGTGTTCCCACTTCCACTTCAGTATCTCCATGCTTTTCAACTCGCCGCCAGGTCTCTGTCTCTCTGCCTTAACCTGCTGGCAGATCAAGCACCTCTTAACAAAAGCGACGACATCACACTTCATTCTTTTCCACCAAAACTGACCACGCAGATCTTTATACATCTTCTTCCCGCCTGGGTGGATGCTAAGTCTGTTACTATGAGCTCGCTCCAAGATCCCTCTACGCAACTCTGGCGTACTCGGAACCACCCAACGGTTACCCAATCTCAAAGATCCGTCATCGGCCACTCTGAACTTCGTTGGTTGACCAAGATGCACTAAAGATAACCATCTGAACCTCATCATCTGACTTCTGAGCTCTCCTGATATTCTCATAGATATCTGGCTCAGCTAATAAGGTTGATACGTACACTGGTGATGCATCTATGTCAAAATCATAGCCCAGATGGCAATAGGAGGTCATCATAGCCGACAAATGGATGACGTCCTCAGCAGAACTCCTCACTTTCCTGCTTAAGGCGTCTGTTGTCAAATTAGCCTTCCCAGGATGGTACTCAATCTCACAATCATAGTCCTTGAGTAAGTCCATCCACCTTCTCTGCCTCATGTTCAGCTCCGCCTGGGTGAATAAAAACTTGAGGCTCTTGTGATCCGTGTAAATGGTAAACTACGTACCATACAAATAATGTCTCCAAATCTTCAGGGCGAAGATGATAGCCGCCAATTCCAAGTCATGGTCTGGGTATCTAGTCTCGCGCGGCTTCAACTGCCTCGACGCATAAGCTACCACATGCTTATCTTGCATCAGCACACACCCAAGGCCCTGAAGTGCTGCATCGGTATACAAAACAAATCTGGAGTTTTCCGTAGGAATCACTAATACTGGCGCCGTCGTCAAACGGTGCTTCAACTCCTGGAAGCTCTCCTCACAAGCTTCTGACCAAAAGAATGGTACTCCCTTCTGGGTCAACTGTGTCAACGGTTTGGCGATCTTCGAAAACCCCTCGACAAAGCGTCGATAATAACCGGCCAAGCCAAGGAAGCTCCGTATCTCAGGCACAGAAGTGGGTGCAGCCCACTCCATCACAGCTTCAATCTTCCTGGGATCTACAGATATCCCGCTGCTAGATATGACATGCCCCAGAAACACTACACTGCTCAACCAAAATTCACACTTGCTGAGCTTGGCATACAACTGGTGGTCTCTGAGAATCTGGAGCACTGTCCTCAAATGTTTTACGTGCTCTTCCTCGCTTGGGGAGTAGATGAGAATGTCGTCGATGAATACAATGACGAACTGATCAAGATAGGGTTGGAACACCCGATTCATCAAACTCATAAAGACAGCCGGGGCGTTCGTCACACCGAACGGCATCACTAAGAACTCGTAGTGCCCATACCGAGTCCGAAATGCCGTCTTCTGCACATCTTCCTCTCTGACTCGAATCTGATGATTCCCGGATCTCAATCAATCTTGCTATAAAGTCTGGTACCTTGCAGCTGATCGAACAGATCATCAATCCTTGGGAGAGGATATTTGTTCTTTACTGTGGCTTTATTCAGTTGCCGGTAGTCGATGCACAACCTCATCGAACCATCCTTCTTCTTTACAAAAGAACCGGTGCGCCCCATGGCGATACGCTAGGGCGTATATATCCTTTGTCAAGGAGATCCTGCAACTGCTCCTTCAATTCTCTCAACTCTGCCGGTGCCATCCTGTAAGGTGCACGAGAGATAGCGGATGTCCCTGGTAACAACTCGATCCCAAACTCAACTTCTCTAGCTGGTGGAAATCCTGGGATATCCTCTGGGAAAACATCAGCAAATTCTGCTACCACTGGTACATCCTCAACTCTTAATTCTTTATTCTTCCCAGACGTGTCCACGGCATAGATGAGATAGCCCGTGTGGCCACGTTCCAACAACTGAGTCATCTTGATTGCTGAAATCAACGGAATCTTCGCACGAGAACCGTTGCCATAAAAAGTCCACTGAGTACCCAAATCAGGTCTGAACCTCACTGTTCTCTGTCGACAATCTACCACTGCCTGATATCTGTTCAGGATGTCAATACCCACAATGCAGTCGAAGTCGGACATGCCCAATACAATCAAATCGGCCTTCAACTCGTTGCCCTCAAAATAAATGAGGCATCTGCAAGAAACTAATCGGCAACAACATTTCTTCCAGTGGGTGTCGAGACCATGAGAGGCGTGGGTAAAGAAGACGTGCGCATATGGTGTCTCTCCACAAAGCCCACAGATACAAAAGAGTGGGAGGCACCTGTATCTATCAAAATAAAAGCAGGGTACGTAAATAAATGACACGTACCGGCGATCACCTCCTCTGGGGCTGCCTGGGCCTACTCTCTAGTCAGCGCATACACCTGTCCCTAGGGTGGTCCCACTGTCTGACCTCCCGATGGTCGAGGCACAAACTGCTGCCTCTGGTGTACTGTCATGTCATCAAATCTCGGCCTGTTTCCCTGAAACTCTGACTGTCCTCCCCGAGTGGGGCAATACCAAGAGATGTGGCCCATCTTGCCACAACTATAACAGGCAGGGCACTTATTCGAAGAATGTGGCCCTCCACAATTGTCGCACCTTGGCTCCCCCGATCTATTCCCTTGCACAGGCCCTCGGTTGGCCGACCAATTCTTCTTGTTCTCTTGCTTCTGTCCATAAGATTTCTTCCCACTGAACCGCAAAGATGAAGAGGCACCACGAGGTTTAAATGATTCCCCTCGGGGCCTCAAGCTATCATTAGCTTGCCTCTGTTGTGGTGCTTGTGGGGGTACGGCACTAGGATAGGCTCCAACTCCAATCTCCGCCAGCTCTGCTCTTGTGAGAGCATCATCAAAAGAAGTGGGGTTATTGGTGATAACCCGATCAAAAAGCTCCGGTCGCAACCCCTTCATAAAGTTTCTCATCTTTGCTTGCCCATTGGTGGCAATGTGTGGAACATACCTCAGCAACGAGGAATACTGCATGGCATAGTCTGACACTGGCATATCCCCTTGTTTCAAGCTTGCAAATTCGTCCTCCTTCGTCTGTCTTGCCGCCGTAGAGAAGTACCGGTTCAGAAACCTGGTTCTGAAGAGCGTCCAATCGATTACTGCCCCCTGTGGTCTCAGTTCCATTACAGTGCTCCTCCCCCACATTAAAGGTTTCTTTGCCAACTGGAACTCCGCCAGTCTCAGCCATGCTGTAACAGTACAAGGAGGCGATACAAATATCTGTTCAAGCCTTTCCAGCCACTCCTCAGCCTCCTCTCCTGATTCTGTTCCCTCAAACCGGGGCGGGTGGTAAGACAGAAACTGGGTCAGACTGATCTCACCCGGTAATAACTGAGCCACCGGTTCCATGCCTACAGCTGGTGGAGGTAGAGGGTTTGCTTGACCAATGCTAGCGTTCATGCTCCCAACATCACCAACCTCTTCATTAAGGTTCCCCGCGTTCATAGCAGCCATGCTGTAACACAAAGGTTAACAACAATTCCAAAACAAATATATATGTTATGCCGTTAGATAACAGGAATGATAATAAGCATGTTAGTATAACAGTATATACAACAATATGCACCACATGCATAAACATGCTTCAAATGTAAGCACCTAGCCAATTCTGCTAAGGCTACCCTTCACTCGTTCCCGGGTTCTCTAACCACTGCTCTGATACCACTAATGTAAGGACCCTAGTTCCTTAAGTGCGGATTAAGGCATAATTAGAGCTAATATAAATCATCAGAGTGAAATAATCGTGTTGAGACCATGAGCCTTAAGAGTTACATGCCAAAATAAGGACTATTAATTGGATTAGTTACATTCCCAATCAAATGAATGTATTAACTATAGCTTTACACTACTCCTAGAGTAGATACTATACAAAAGAAATCTTGTCCTTCTTTTCCCAAAAGTGTTCTTCTCAAGCTCACCGCCTCAACCCGCCTTAGCCCTTCTTATCATGCCAAAAGTGTACCTACAAGGACAACCCCCAAACATGAGCAATGATATCATTCATATTCAACACAATATGAATATAAGGCGTAAATGCATAAATCATAATAAAAACACTTCCTGTTTTTCCCATGCATTTTAAACGCTTCCAGTTTGGTTGTCCCTGTACCATAACTCATGAGTATAATCAATAGATTATTTAATGGTCTACACATGTCATGACATAATACCATTTCATCAACACCAAATACCAATCACCAATCCCTAGTCTGTCCATCACAATGTATTTTAATGCCCCTCGCTTATTACATATAGGCGGCATAGAATAACCTCGCTTCAACGGACATGCGGCACTCCCACCTCTCGCTTCACATTGAGAGGCAAATATTCTTTCCTCGCCCCATATGATAACCACGCTTAAATGTGACATGCGGCTCTCCCACCCCTCGCTTCACATTTAGCGGCAACAAATCAAATAGCGGCAAGCATTAAAATCATCAAGGGATGACCACGACTCATGGGATGTGCACCAATAATCATCATATGCATATACAATCATCATGCATAATTCAACATGTATTTGCATCCACAATGCACAATTCCATATATACTCGCATCCACAATGCATAAACAATGAGTATACTAGATACATGTACCGTTGGGTGCCCGTACGTCCTCTACGTACCTTTCCAAAATGTAGGATGTGGTAGGACTTCACTTCCTTGATTGTGTTGCCACCTGGGATGGTTCTACATATTCACACAAATCAATATTAGAACCCAATAATAGTCCAATACCAAAAATCCAACAAAAATAATCAAAAACACCCATTTTGGTGTCTCGCGATCGATCGCCATATAGCCCCGATCGATCGCGAGACTACACTGCCTCGCCCAACAAAATCTTTCAATTCGCGATCGATCGCCGAGTTTGCGCCGATCGATCGCGACCTTGCCGATCGATCGCGCCAAACTCGCGATCGATCGCTGAAGGCTACTGCCTTCACCCCTGCAACTCGCGATCGATCGGTGGAAGGCGCCGATCGATCGCCGAGTCCTGCACACCCGATTTTCGGGCACTATTCACCCATCTCCTTCCCCAACTCAAACAAACTCAAATATAAAAATATCAACCATACCAAACCACTAAAAATCTTCCATATATACTTTAAACATCTCAAAAATTCAACATTCAACCAAAATAATACCAACCCCAACAAACCCATTTCCAAAACCCTTCAAAACCATTTCAAACTCAAATCAAACTCTACAAAATCAACAATGAGGTATCCATACCTCTTGGGGACTTCAAATCTCCCAATAAACTCCACAAATCAAGGTTTTTGGAAGGATTCTCTTCACCCCTAAGCTCAAACTCGAAAATAAGAGAGGAAGGGTTTGGGAGGTGATATTTTGGGAAAGTTAAAAGTAAGAGTGAAGGTATGGTGGGGGGTTTTGGGGTATAAAAGTGGGTTATTTAAAATAGAGTGCATTCTATAATACCATGGTGTATAAAACACCCCAACATGATATTTTAAAAGCATAACACCACAATGCTCCACAATCTCAAATAAATGCATGCTTCACCAATAAATGACTACCAACACATGTAAGTCATTAGACACCCAATTCTCCAACATGCATCACAAGTACCCCGAAATGCATTCCCGGTCACGCCTACCATGTGACTAAGCATTTCAACATGATAAATAAATCCAGCACCTAATTAATTACCACCATAATTAATCATATAAGCATAATAAATGCCCAAATGCAATTAAATATTTCAGGGATATCACAATATAAGCAAGTATATAACCAACCAGTAATAAAATACTTAAAATACAGATACTCGGGGCATACCCCGGTAATTTAAAATGTAGTTAAAAAGTACTCTAACAAATAATGGTACTCAAAACATAAAACATAACATGAGCTCGCTCTCATGGAGCTCTGGTATTCATCGATGCTTCATCTCGAGCATCCGCAGTACGTCCACCTATACCACCTGTCATGCCCATACAACAAAGACATGATAGCCCCCGTGAAGGGGGTCAGAACCCCGTACGAGAATAAATAAATCATGTCAAGAATGACAAAGTATCATGCAATGCATACCATGTATGAATACGATGTATGAATGGGTATAAAGAATCGAATCTCAAGATACTAATATCGGAGTCCAAAGGAAGGTTTCATCAATCAATATCAGCTCGAGTAGAGGGTGACAACACACACACTCTGCACTAGGAGAATCGTCATGTACTGTGCTCGTCATCCCACGTGTCTAGGTCCGGTAGCAACGTGCATGACTACAGTCGCTACCTACACTGTCTGTCATCGTCGTGCCCGTCGTCCCCGACACTCAGAGTAAATCAACTCAGTCATCATCATGGATATCAAAGAAGTTGATAGATCAATATGATATGCCCATTAATCATATATGCATCATATGACATATGAAACTCATTATGTCATGCAATCTCATGTGAAAATCAATGCATATCTTGTAATTCACATATCATGTACTACAATGTATCTCAACATGTCATATAGTCACATAAGAATCACATAGTGACAATGAAATCATATAAATCAAAATGACATGTAAAATCATACAATAGCATCATTACACGTCTTCGTCGGACGTCATGATAAAACTCATTTCTACGTATTTCAAAACCGTTAGCTAATTACCAAGTGATCCTTGACTCGATCTCAGAATTAATGAACCTGGTAATAACAGTTCCAATTACAACATAAGGTCACATACTAGCCTTCTACTTATCAAAATAATACTCAATCTTAGACCCAAAGTCAAATCTTTAAATTTCAGCCTGCGCAATATAGAGATTGGCTCATAACTTTCCCGACACTTGATAAAATGGCATGGGTCCTATTTAATTTAAAATCTAACTCAAAAATGAACATTTCATCAGTTCAACTCATCTTCAAATTCGTTCATTTAGCCTAGGTAAAATGGCCAAGAACAATCTGCTGGGAAAAACAGGACACTCACCAAATTCCAGCCTGACCTTTTTTCGTATAAAAATCATAATAAATTTATATGACGTCCAAATGACTCTATTCCGGTGCTCAAAGTTCAAAAACTCAAAATTCCTCATTTCATTTATTATGATGTCAAGCTGATTCACCCATCTAATTGGGGTTTGAACACAAAAACGTAGCCTTTGAAAATCTGTTTTCCATCTTGAGCGGTTCTAGTAAAAGCGTTATAACTTTTTCATTTCAAATTCAAATGGAGTGATTCTAGTGGAAAAGACAGCCAACTCCAAGTACTCCAATTCTTATCTCTAGATATTTTCCAAAATTCATAGCCCAAAATGCTCAGGAATCCGAAGAACACACTGCATGTGTATTTTTATCCACGTGCAGGACACAGATTGAGCACTTAAAGTATAAAATTCATAATTAATTGAAAATGAGTCCAAATTAAGTTCTTTTTTTTTTAAATTCAAGAGAATTTGTGACATGATTTATTTATATCTCGTAGTGGGTTCTGACCCCTTCATGGGGGCTGTCATATCTTTGTTGTATGGGCATGACATGTGGTACATGTGGACGTACTACGGATGCTCGAGATGAAGCATCGATGAATACCAGAGCTCCTTGAGAGCGAGCTCAGGTTTATGTTTTGAGTCCCAGTAATTGTTAGAATACTTTTTAACCACATTTTAAATTAACGGGGTATGCCCCGAGTATCTGTATTTTAAGTATTCTATTACTGGTTGGTAGTTCTTGCTTATATGACGAGTAACATGTTGAATTGGAAAACTGGAATAACATATTTTCAATATCCTTATATATGTATCACCTAAAAGGAAAATTTTTTTAGGGTGGTTTGACATGACATTTGAAATAAATCTTCCGCTGTTTACGCAAATTAATCATTACGTGTTAATTAAACACCACATTAGGATCGGGCCCTCACACTCGGCCTTATGGTTAGGTTTACCGCACACGTAACAGTCACCGGTGAACTTCCTGTTCTGAGTATCTCTCTTGAAATCATAAGTGTGCTTGCGCGTATTCCCGTGGGAGTTGTCCCATACTTCAACCACGTTGACATTGGAAATCATCCGATTGATTTCTTGTCAACTATTCGGTTGTCTTGCTCGATGCGCAGCCTCCTGATAAGGTCCTCGAGACTCATCATCTTTCGTTTGTGCTTCAGGTAGCTTTTTAAGTCCTTCCAAGATGGCAGTAATTTTTCGATCATCATCCGCCACTTGGAGTGCATCACTTAGCCCCATATCTTCGGCAGCAAGTTCATGATATATCAGCTGCAGCTCTTCGCATTGCTCAACAACGCTTTTACCATCTACCATTCGATAGTTATGGAATCGCCCGGCTACAAATTTCTTTGTGCCAGCATCGTCAACTTTGTACTTCATTTCTAAAGATTACCAAAGATCCTTCGTAGTTTCTTTGGGGAATATACATTGAAAAGTGCATCGTCAAGAGAATTCAGTACGTAGTTGTCACATAGGTAGCCGGTATTCATGCATGATTCAACTATTACAGCAGATCGATGATCCTCTTTGTCCTCTACTGGTTTCTCCTCTTTGAGAAACCTGGCCAGAGTTCAAGGTGGTTAGGAAGAACATCATCTTCTGCTGCCAACGCTTAAAGTTGAAACCTTTGAAAGCCAACATCCTAGTAACATCGGTGAAAGGTGCACGAAACTAAATGGCTTAGGAGTCATAGCCAAGTGTATTGGAACTGTTTATATAAATTTACGGATTGAATCAGTTTAAACAATTGCATATTATAATATAAATTACACTGAAATACATATATAATAGAACTTACAATAATAATTTATAAACTGTAGAAGCACATCAATAAACTGGAAATGGTTCTGGACGATGCCACAACAACTCGTGTGCTCGTAAACTCAAATTTGTCCGCCTAAGCTTTTGGCATCTTGGACAAGTGATTTCCAAGGTACAATGCCCAATCACCTCTGCTCAGATTGAAGTAGAATTCCGAGCAGACTTTTTCGAACACTAGTAGTGTGTAGTACTCTCAAACAATGTGAAATATATGAATGAAGAATGATTTCGGATTGATGAAACTATACAGATGGAACAGCTTATATAACTAATCAGCAAACCTCCCAAAGGTCTCAGAAATTAAGTGTAATGCTTAATGAGGTATATAAAAAGTCTCAACACTTAACATCAGATATTAAGTCTCACAATCTGATATCAAATCTACAAGAGATGAAAAGTCTCAAACTTCATACGCAGCAGAATGTGAAAAGTCAGGTAGGTGAAAAGTCATGTCAGAAATCCGAGTAGTAAAAAGATAGGGCTACCTTCGCGGCAGCGACACGCGCGGCGCGGCGAGTCGAGACGAGCCGAGACAAGACGAGCGGAGCGGAGCGCACGAATGGACGGCGCGCGAGGGGCAACCATCTTTTCTACTTAACTACACTCTATTGATTTGTTTCTCAATATAAACAAATCATAAGTGTCTCAAAATTCCAATGTGGGATTTCTTTAGCTACTATTCAAGATTAACTTACCAAATTTTGTTCTCATTAACAAAATTATTGGGCTATTAACTTATTAATCCCAACAAAGTGTTGTCTTAGCAGCGGACAAAATAACACAACCAACCGAGCAAAATAGTGGCCCAAGACAGCTAGAAAACATATGCCAGAATACAACTACACATAAAAGTTTATGTGCCATACAACATAAAGACTGGGTACTTAAAGAGTAAGAAAATACATACAGACACCAAAATGAGAGCCTTCACACAAAAAAAAGCAGTTGTGTGCAAAATAATATACGGGATGCTCCCAAATCTCGCATACACCAACAAATGGGACTCAAGTCGTACGGTGGGGATACCGTGCAATCCCCACCGAAGGATAGAGGAACAAGACCGAGGAACTCAACAATCGGTGGGAGAAAACAGAACCAACCACTAGATCGAAGGCCACAACCACAAAATATAGCACATCAAGTCGACGACAGGCGGCGGGAACTGCTACAGTGGAGGAAACGATAGCCGCTGAGAAGCGCCGACAACCAAGCCTCCCGAATTCAACCATCGGAAAAGGGATACCAGAAGCCCCATCGTCAGTGTTGGACGCAAGATTTTTGGGAAGAGGTCAAAAAAAAATTTGAAATAAAAACTTAATGCAAAAAAATATTTATGGGTCAAAATAAATTTAAGGGAGGCAAAATGTGATTTTTAAGGGGCATACTACAATGTTTTTAAAGTAAAAGTTCAATTTTTTTTAAAAAAAAAATTAAGGTAAAAAAAAAAATTGTTGCAAGGGGCGGCACTTGACCCCCTTGCCCCTTCTTGAATCCAAGGATGCAAGATTAGGAAGGGAGGGCAAAAAAATTTAAAATAAAAAAGTTAGGCCAAAAAAAAAATTAGAGGTCAAAATATAATTTAAGGGGATGCAAAATGTAATGTTTAAGGCACAATTTATAATTTTTTAGGGTAAAATTGCAATATTTGTTTTTAAAAATATTTTTTTAAGGTAAAAAAAAATTATTTTTTTGGGGCCCAGCCAAGAGAGAAACAGAAAGTGCATAGAGAGCCTCACAGAAGTATAGAGCTGAAGTGAGAAGCGAAGTTGTGCCATGGCGGCCGAGAAGAAAATACAATCCGTCAAACCCTTACATCGACTTCGACAAGGAGAAGACATTAATATTGGTTATCTCCATTTCATAAGATTTTTATCATTTTATGATACGCAATTTAAAACTAATTTAAATTTAATGTACACATATTATTATATTATTATTATTATTATTTTGTATTTTATATGCCGATTAATGTTATCATGAATCAAAATTCCTCAGGAGAAGTAATGGACAATGAATTAAACGTGTGACTTTAGTTTGTCCATATGCAGAATCATCAAACAAAGTTAATTTATTGTCTAATTGCGCCGTTGCATCAATAAATTCTGATAAGAGTTAGCATTTAAATTTCTGTATAATGTAATAAGGAAGTAAATAAAACTGAGTAAATATGTACATAACTGGTTTTATTTGAATTGGGTGAGTTTTTTTTTTCTTACCGGTAATAGGCTAGTATCCATATATACCCTGATCATAAGACAAACTCGGTCCAGTTACTCGTATTTGTTGAGACTTGTCACATATTAAGAAACTAAAAGCTTTGTTATAAGATACATGTGATACTCTTCTCATTGCCAATTGGTTTTGAGTTGAAATGCCATGTATTCTTAACATGGTATCAGAGCTAGATTCAAATCATGTATAAGAGACGGCTTGCTCACCGTCACCCGCATTATCAGTCCACGTGTTTGACTTATATAATGCCACACGTGAGGAGGCGTGTTGAAACTTGTCCCATATTGGGAAACTACAAGATTTGTGAGTTCCTTATAAGATATATGGGCTACTCCACTAATTGCCAATTGGTTTTGAGTTGGAACCTCATGTATTCTTAACAATTTAACTCAATATCGAATAGTTTTAGCTATAATTATTTAGTAATTTATATGCTTTAACATTTACATCTATAACATTGAGGCACTGTTTGGTACGTTTGTAAAGATGAGGGTATTAATAATCTCCTTACTTTTTTATGGTTAACAAAAGGGTTTTTGACATCAAACCCACATGTGGTTTTGAAAAAAGCAGTTTGCTTTCTTGTGATTTGAAAGTATGCAGTTCACCCCCGTAGTTTGAAAATATATGTAAAACACAACAGACATGTAGATTTGTATTATGTGTTATATCTTGTGTCTGTGCTTGAAATTGCATGATAAAATGTTAATTATACTACTGAGGGGGTAAATTGTACCTAACTAATAATTTGTAATCTGTCTATTATTTTCGAAATTTGCACAACATGACGAGGCCACAGCAAGTCGTGTGCCCGTAAACTCAAATTTGCCTGCCTTAGCTTCTGGCCTCCTGGATAAGTGAGTTCTAAGGTACAACGCTCAATCACCTATGTTCGGATTGAAGCAAAACTCCGAGCAGACTCCTTCGAACACTAGTAATGTGCAGTACTCTCAAACAGTATGCAATGTATGAATGAAGAATGATTTCGGAATGAACAAAACATAGAGCTGGTGCAGCTTATATAGCTGAGCAGCAGACCTCTCCAAAGGTCACAGATAATTAAATGTAATGTTAGTGGGGTAGATGAAAAGTCTCAACACTTAACATCAGATTAATACGGAGTTAAGTTTCACAGTTAAATCTGACATCAATTCTGCAGGTAGGTGAAAAGTCTCAAACTTAATACTCAGCAAAATATGAAAAGTCAGGTAGATGAAAAATCTTTTTCAGAAATTCGAGTAGTAAAAGATAGGGTTGTCTTTGCGGCAGCGACATGCGCGACGCGACGATGCGAGTCGAGTCGAGTCGAGACGAGACGAGACGAGCGGAGCGGAGCGGACGGACGAACGGCGCTCGAGGGCACCCATATTTTCTACTTAACTACACTCTATTGATTTGTATCTCCTTATAAACAAACCATAAATGTCTCAATTTCTCAATGTGGGATTTCTTTAGCCTAATTGACTATTCATAATTAACTTACCATAATTTTGTTCTCATTAACAAAATAAAACATAATTATTGGGCTCTTAATTATTAACCCGATAATAAATTTTTTATTAATCCAACAATCCCCCACATGAATGCAATATGACGAAAAAATTAGACAATGCACCTAGATGAAGATTTGAGATTACTTTGAGAATCCACTGCATTATGATAGGTGGTGATTAACCTTGAACCTGCCTTAGTAAAGTATCATCCGATATACTTGTCAACCAGTGGACGTGATGCCTTGAACTGTTAGATGTTTTATGTATAACAAGACAACAACACTCACACAGCTTCATCTCCACACTATTATTGGTTCTTTCGTTGTTGTCCATTTTGGCCCTGGACTACCTTGGATGTTTCACCGAATGCTCTAGAGATTTAGCCCTAAGGTCATCTCATAGAAGCGGCCCCTTCACATTCGATATAGGCGATTTCTCCTAAAGAGTATCCTGTCATACCCCACTTTAATATCTCGAGATAGAAGAATCATTAAGAGCATGAGCTCAGCCTTCCCAAATACAGGTTTATCACTCTTTCATCACATGAATAGGTAAGGAACTCAATTTCCCGAGTGCTTTGTTCGATCCCCCCACAATTCGGTTTTCCCATTGAACCTGCAAATTGGACTTTACAATTCAGGTTGGGTTGCCATCATGGTTGGAAATCAATTTCACGGGCTTCAATCCCATTCCCCTCGATGAAATCTCTACTCGGTCTCTCGTTAGACCTTTCGTAAATGGGTCCGCAATGTTTTCTTTAGACTTCACATAATCTAGAGAAATAACACCGATTTTCAGTAGATTTCTCACGGATTTATGTCTCCAACGTATATGTCTAGATTTCCCATTATACACATTGTTTTTTGCTCTTCACATAGCTAACTGACTATCACAGTGCACGCTAATGGGTGGCAAAGGTTTTGACCATATTGGAATATCCTCCAAGAAACTCCGAAGCCAATCAGCTTCTTCTGCTGCTAGATCTAAAGCTATGAACTCAGATTCCATAGTTGATCTAGCAATGCACGTCTATTTGCATGATTTCCATGAAACAGCTGCACCTCCAATTATAAAGATATATCCACTCGTGGACTTTATATTCTTGGAGTCCGATATCCAATTCGCATCTGAGTACCCTTCAATTACTGTTGGATATCTCGTATAATGTAATTCGTAGTTAGTAGTGTATCTTAGATATCTAAGAACTCGAACTACTGCATTCCAGTGCTCATAACTGGGATTACTCGTATATCTACTCAATCTGTTGACTGGGTTAGCTATATCAGGTCTAGTGCAGTCCATGAGGTACATTAGACTGCCTATGGCCCTAGAGTACTCAAGTTGTTGCACACCTTCTTCGTGATTCTTGCAAAGATTTGACACCACCTCCATAGGTGTTCTCGCGATGGTATTATTTCCCTTGTCAAACTTGTCAAGTATCTTCTCAACATAATGACTCTGGGAGAGAGAATACCCATCTGCATGTTTTGTGATCTTCACCCCAAGAATCACATCTGCAAGACCTAGGTCTTTCATCTCAAAATTTCGTGACAACATTTTCTTGGTAATATTGATGTTATTGTTATTACCAACAATTATCATGTCATCTACGTAGAGACATACTATCACATAGTTTGTATTGTCTCCTTTCACGTAGACACATTTATCACATTGGTTTGTTTTAAACCAATTTTAAAGCATGACGCTGCCAAATTTTTCATGACATTGTTTAGGCGCTTGTTTTAATCCATACAAGGATTTCACAAGTCTACACACCTTTGTTTCTTGCCCTGTAACTACAAACCCTTCAGTTGGTCCATGTAAACCTCCTCTTCTAACTCTCCATTTAGAAAGGCTGTTTTTACATCCATTTGATGGATCTCTAGGTTATATAATGCAGCAAGTGCAATTATTAGCCTTATAGATATTTTCCTGGATACAGGAGCGTATGTGTCGAAATAATCAACAACTTCAGTTTGTAGCCTTTGACTACAAGTCTAGCCTTGTACTTATCTACAGTACCATCAGCTTTCATCTTCCTCTTGAAGATCCACTTGTGGCCTAGTGGTTTACAACCTGCAGGAAGATCCACTAGTTCCCAAGTATGATTATGTAAGATTGATTCTATCTCACTGTTCGCCGCTTCTTTCCAAAGATCAGAGTCTTGTGAAGACATTGTTTCCTTGAAAGTAGCCGGATCCTTTTCCAACAGATATGTTAGAAAATCTGAGCCAAAAGACTTTTCTTTTCTCGCTTTTTGCTTCGTCTAGGCGATTCTACATTCTCTTGAGATTCTATATCCCCCACATTTATCTCAACATTGGTTTCAGTCACTGTCTGAGTTTTGTGGGGAAAGATTTCCTCAAAGAATGAAGCATCTCTAGCCTCAATGATAGTATTTACATGTATTTCTGCATTATCTGACTTGTGTACCAGAAATTGATAAGCACTACTATCTTGCGCATATCCGATAAATACACAATCCACTGTCTTAGGTCCTATCCTAGTCCGTTTAGGATGAGGAATTGGTACCTTGGCTAGACAGCCCCAACTTGTAGCTAGGTGCACGGCCTTTCCACAATTCATAAGGCGTTTGTCCAAATTTTTATGTGGTACTATGTTTAGCACATAGTTGGCGGAAAGCAGAGCTTCTCCCCACAAATTCCGAGGTAAGTCAGAGATTATAAGCATTGCATTCATCATTTTCTTAAGAGTTTTATTCTTCCTTTCAGCAATACCATTTTGCTCGGGAGAATAAAGCGCAGTGGTTTGATGAATAATGCCACTCTCAGCACATATTTGTGCAAACGGTGACTCATATTCACCGCCTCGATCACTTCAAAGAATTTTAATCTTTTTATCAAGTTGATTCTCAAATTCATTCTTATAGTGAATGAACATATCAATTGCTTCGTCTTTACTTCTCATTAAGTAGACATAACAGTATCTTGTACAATCATCGATAAATGTTATGAAATGATTCTAGATTGTACATACTTTAGATCGCATACATCCGTATGAATCAAGTTTAACGGTTCGGTGCTTCGCTCAATTGAGTGGAATGAAGATTTGGTTAATTTGGCCTCTACACAAGTCTCACACTTGTGTTACGATTGTTGTTAAATTTAGGCAATAGATTAAGAGATATTAGTCTTTGTAAGGACTTATAATTCACATGTCCTAATCTACCATGTCACAAATGTAAAGACTCGCAAGAATAATCAAACTTTAAAGTTTTATTAGCCACATTGGCAACAATCATTATATTATTTTTACTTGTGCTAGCCTCATATGCTGCATTAACATCAACATCAACCTCTACATTAGACTTAGCCTTAGGAGCTAAATTCATTACACTCATCTTGAAGAGGTTATTGGCCAAGTATCCTTTGCCCACGAACATACCACCCTTGGACAGAATGACTTTGTGGGACTCAAACACGAGCCGAAAGTCTTTCTTGTTCAGCACTGCTCCGGAGATGAGATTCTTTCGGATCTCTGGCACGTGGAGCACCTCGGTAAGAGTCAACTCTTTGCCGGAAGTCATCTTTAGCACAACCGTCCCTTTGCCTTCAACTTTTGAGACTGCTGAATTTCCCATGTAGCAGTGCTCATCATTGACTAGTTGATAGGTCTTAAACATCCATTTGTTGGTGCATATATGGCGCGTAGCCCCAGTGTCCACCCACCATTCCTTGGAGTTCCCTCCAACAAGATTCACCTCCGATACCACAGCACTCAGATGCATGTCATCCATGTCAGAGCTTAGGTTGTCCTCAGCAATGTGGGCATGTGCAGGCCCCTTGCCTTTGCCTTTGTAAGGGACTATCTTCCTCTTACCGTCATTGTTTTGACGTTGAGTCCAGTCCTTCGCCTTATGGTTAGGCTTACCACACACATAACAGCCACCAGTGAACCTCCTTGTCTGAGTATCTCCATTGGGTTCAAAAGTACGCTTGCGCTTATTCCCATGGGAGTTGTCCCCAACTTCAACCACGTTGGCCTCCAAATGATTTCTTGTCAACTTTTTGGTTGTCTTGCTCGATGCGCAGCCTCCTAATAAGATCCTCGAGACTCATCATCTTTCGTTTGTAATTTAGGTAGCTTTGGAAGTCCTTCCAAGATGGCGGTAATTTTTCAATCATCATCGCCACTTGGAGAGCATCATTTAGCCCCATACCTTCGGCAGCAAGTTCATGATATATCAGATGCAGCTCTTCGCATTGCTCAACAACCCTCTTGCCATCTACCATTCGATAGTCATGGAATCGTCCGGCTACAAATTTCTTTGCGCATGCGTCGTCAACTTTATACTTTGTCTCTAACGATTCCCAAAGATTCTTAGCAGTCTCCTTGGGGGAATACACATTAAAAAGTGCATCGTCAAGAGAATTCAGTATGTAGTCACCACAAAGGTAGTCAGCACTCATCCATGACTCAACAATCACAGCAGATTGAGGATCCTCTTTATCCTCAACTGGTTTCTCCTCTTAGAAACCTGGTCAAGTTCAAAGTGGTCAAGAAGAACATCATCTTCTGTTGCCAACGTTTAAAGTTGGAACCCTTGAACTTTTCCGGTTTCTCAAATTGAGAGAGGCAGTGGGTTTCTCAGAACTGGCATAACGACCTCAGCGCCGCTGGCTTTGACCACTGGAATCTCAGTATTCTCAGCAACTCGGTTTGGAATCTGGTCAGCCATAAGCTAAAAACAGAATACAAACGATACAATACAAACAATATCAAACTGGTTTTTAAAAACCTTTTATAGTGAACAAACAATGATTGTTTGAAAATTCAACAATTTTATTTTTTCGAAATCCGATTATGTTCCAAAGCAGGAACAAACAAAAAAAATTTGAGTTTACGATTGTTATTCCCACAAATTATTTGATAATTGAATTATAATCAGATTACAATTATAATCGAAAAAAATAAAATATACTGTAAACTTACAGCAGTAGTATATAAATATTATTCGAAATTTGTACAACAGGAAACTGGAACAATTCTGGACGAGGCCAGAGCAAGCCGTGTTCCTTTAAACTCAAATTTGCCCGCCTTAGTTTCTGGCCTCATGGACAAGTGAGTTTCAAGGTACAACGCCCAATCACCTCTGTTCGGATTGAAGCAAAACTCCGAGCAGACTCCTTCGAACACTAGTAATGTGCAGTACGCTCAAACAGTATGCAATGTATGAATGAAGAATGATTTCGGAATGAACAAAACATAGAGCTGGTGCAGCTTATATAGCTGAGCAGCAGACTTCTCCAAAGGTCACAGATAATTAAATGTAATGTTAGGTAGATGAAAAGTCTCAACACTTAACATCAGATTAATACGGATTTAAGTCTCACACTTAAATCTGACATCAATTCTGCAGGTAGGTGAAAAGTCTCAAACTTAATACTCAGCAGAATATGAAAAGTCAGGTAGATGAAAAGTCTTTTTCAGAAATTCGAGTAGTAAAAAGATAGGGCTGTCTTCGCGGCAGCGACAAGCCCGGCGCGACAAGCGCGGCACGACGAGAGGAGCGGAGAGGACGGACGGACGGCGCGCGAGGGGCACCCATCTTTTCTACTTAACTACACTCTATTGATTTGTATCTCATTATAAACAAATCATAAGTGTCTCAATTTCTCAATGTGAGATTTCTTTAGCCTAATTGACTATTCATAATTAACTTACCATAATTTTGTTCTCATTAACAAAATAAAACATAATTATTGGGCTCTTAATTATTAACCCAATAATAAATTTTTTATTAATCCAACATACTTTTCCTTATATATGTCACAAATTATAGTGAGTGAATTTGTAATGCAACTACTACATGAGATTCATCCGTTATTGTTTAAATTAGAGGTCAGGAATCGTAATAAAAGTATTCTATGGTGGCGAGTAATAGCCATTTAGAACAAGTCCAACAAGAGATTAAATTTGAGTAAAAAAGTTTACTTAACTTAGAATTTATATGGAGTTACAATGTAGTGTTTAAGCAGACAAACATGTCGGGAATCATTTAAACTATATCAAAATTATGCTGTCATTTCAAATTTTTATATAAAGTGATAAATAATTTAAAAAGTAATTTTATATAGTTATTTAAGATATCCCCGTATACTTTAGCTTTGTGCCGATCCAAATTTTAATGATAAATTAAATTTACCTGCGAGTAACTTTCTGACAAGTCAAACTTTGTTTCTATTCTGTTTTTCACAGCTGTCTTTGAACTCTTTCTTAACTGCTTCCTCTATCTTTCTTCTTAAATTTTTTAAAAAATATATTCTGTTTTTCACAGCTGTGATATTTCGACATGGGACGAATATGCACGGCGAAGTATGAGGAGAACTGAAACCTTGTAAGATTTTATTATATTTTATATATATATATATATATATATATATATATATATATATATATTAAGTATAAAAATTTTATTATATTTGATATATATATATATATATATAAATATACATTTGTAGGAAAATTTGAAAAATAACATTGACAAAATATTCATTTTTAATTTCTGACTTTTTTAAAAGATTTTTTGTAAAATAACATTCAAATATATCATAGGCATACAAATATCATTTATTTAAATAATCCTTTTTTTTTATGTCCTATTTTTTTTTTATAGAAAAAGTTTGATTTAATGTGAATTGATTTAAGTCAGAGAGGGCAAAAGCGGGTTTTTTAATCAAATAATCGATTTTCGAAAATGATTTAACAATTTAAACCGATTTTTTTTATTATCAAACTAACCTAAGTCGCCATGTCAGATGGCGACTTCATTTGAAGTCGTCATCATGCCGACTTTAATAAAAAAAAAAAAAAATTTTGATGTAGCCATCTGAGTTGGCGACACCAATGTAATTTATTGGTGTCGCCATCTCAGTTGGCAACATCAATTTAATTTATTGATGTCGTCATCTCAGTTGGCGACATCAATTTAATTTATTGATGTCGCCATCTGAGATGGCGACACCAATGTAATTTAACCCTAGCCCTTTTCCAAAAACACGCCCGCCGCACTCGCATCTCATTCTCATTTTCTTTCTTCTGCTCATTCTCATTTTCTTTCCTCTGCTGCGAAAATTTCTTCCGAATCGAACATCTCTACAAAAATCAAGCCATTTTTTTCCAAAATATTTAAGGTAAGCTTTTTTATTTTGTTATTTATGTATTGTAGATAAATTATGATTTAGATATATATAGTAGGAGTATATTATTTGTTGGTGTATATTTTGATGATGTGAATGATCAAAATTCAAGTTGGCTCAGGAGCGGCGATGGTGGCCGGCGGCGGCGTCTGCCGGTGGTGGGTGACGACGGTGGGCGGCGGTCGTAGACAGTCGACGGGTAGTTTTTGTAATGTTGAGATTAATGTTGTTAATTTTTGTATTATATTTCAGGATGGATCAAATGAGACAACCAGACCCGGTTGACACACATCTTTTGTCGTTGCAGTCTTCACATCGATCTGAGGATGTATGGGGAGGTGATATGGATAGTATACTTCGTGTGAGAAACCCAGATAGCTATTTTTGGGATATGTGTCCATTAGATATACGTGTTGTTAATTTGTTGCACGTTATTGGATTTTATGGTATATATAGGTGTGGTAAGATTGAACTTGACATGCACCTGATCACGGCTTTAGTTGAGAGATGGCGCCGTGAAACACACACATTTCATCTTAGATCGGGAGAAGCGTCCATCACACTGCAAGACATTGCAGTAATATGGGCGTTGCCAGTAGATGGCATCGTAGTGTCTGGGATAGATTATGATAGGACTCTACCTGAATGGCAAGAATATTGCCATATATATTTAGGATTCATACCAGATATCAAGGATTTTAAAGGTGCGAGGTTGAGATTAGTTGTTTTGAAAAATCATTTGCTGCAAAATCCCTTGGGGGTACATAGTACGCAAGATGATGTTGCTAAGCTTACAAGGGTTTGTGCGTTATTGATGTTAGGGGGATTATGTGCCCTGATTCCTCAGGCAATTTTGTTAGGTTATTTTATTTACAGAAGTTGGAGGATATCGACTCTGACAGTACATATAGTTGGGGCAGTGCTGTGTTGGCATACTTATATCGTGAGTTGTGCACGTCATCAGAGAGAGGGAAAAAAGTTGTAGGTGGTGTGGTGCATTGCAACTCTTACAGGTAAAGTTATAGGTGGTGCATTGCACTGCCATCTGGTACATTATCTGGCACTTCTTCAATATCAACCTCATCGTCATCAGACTCGTCCTCAGATGGAATTCCCTCCGGTTCAGTCTGAATATCATCTCCAAAATCCACAAAACTGTCTGCTAGTGGCTCGGGAACAATATTGTCAGCTACTATTGGAACATCATCTCGAATCCTAGAGGTAGTTGGTTGATAGGCTTAGATTTTGAGTGTTTTTAACTGTGATTTCTTCCCATTTTCTGTACTTTTTCCTGGATGATATTATGCTTTTTGGTGTTTATTCATTTGTTTCAGGAAATTAGATCAGAAGTGGAAGAAATGAGCTAATGAGAAGATAACGGGCGAAATCGAGGCATAAAAGATGATGAAAATGTAGAAGATGGTTTCTTCAGATCTCGATCGATCGAGAGTTATTCTCGATCGATCGAGCCAGCCAGTAGCAAGACTCAGAATTTTCGAAGGCTCGATCGATCGGTAGAAATATCGATCGATCGAGCGAGGCAGTAACTTCAGCAACAATTTTTGAGAAATCTCGATCGATCGGTGGAAATTCCCGATCGATCGAGCGAGGCAGTAAGTTCCAAAAGCTGGCGTGAACAGTGCACCGATCGATCGGTGAAATTCTCGATCGATCGAGACGCGAGATCTGAAGATTTTATTTTCCTATTTTATCGAGATTTTGGAGGGCTTTTTAAGGGGACTCTCTTCCACAGAATGAAAGACGAATTTTGATAGAATATATCAGACTTTTTAGGTCAAGAGCAGCCGCCCTAGCCGCCGCCCAACGCCGGAAGAAGGAGATCCAATCTCCGTTCTTCGTCCAAAGTCGAGCCTATCCGTTCCGGAGTGCAAGGAAGGAACAAGAGAAGAAATCACGGTGCAACGCACGGATTCATCCATCGTTTATCGTATTTCTGAACTTAATTTATTTGATTTTCAATTTTCATTTGTTGTTTTTAAGGTCGAGAGACAAGAAAACTCATCTGTTATTGATTTGAATTAAAATTGGTTTATATTATTGAAGTTTTAGTTCGTTGTGTTTGATATTATTGATTCATTGATATTTGCGCGCATTGATATTTATTGTTCCTAAATTAATTGCATGTGTAGATCAGAGTCTAGCTAGCTTTGATTGAATTTGAGGGTTACATCCGAGATCGAGAGATAACGCTGTAACACGCTCCATTAATTTATGATGTATGTTACGATTGAGATCGAGAGATGATATCGCATACGTGAGAACTTGAAATCGAAAGATTTAGAGTTAATAGGTTTTGATAATTTAAGCAACTTTGAATTAGTAAATAGGTGCACGAGAGTGACTTGTTCTAATTTATTGTTAGTTTCGTTACAGCTCGAGAGAGTGTATCGAATAATCATGAAAACCTTTCACCTTTAAAATCAATTGGTTAATAAAGTGAGAATTCCATTGAATCATTAGAGATAACATAATTGAACGACGAACTTGGTAATTTTCTCGAGTCACTTACCTTTGCATTTCCGGAACCATTCTTGTCATTATTTCTCGTTTAATTTTGTTCTTTAGTTTAATTTAGTGTTAGTTTATCAAACTCCTTTAATCGTAGGCTAAATATAATTTGATTGATCTTATTTGGTACTTATACGTTAGTCCCTGTGGATTCGACAACCTTTACTTAATTTTCACTATACTAAAACTTGACACCGTGCACTTGCGGTAGAATCGCTTCAACCCATACACTGAAAAATAATTGTTTAAAAATAAAAGCGGTCATTGGTCTTTCTGTATCTACTACAAATGGACCACTACCACTTGTTGGCATTTCTGTAATAAAATCAAAGTTCTTCGTTCTGTTTGTATATACATCTCCAAACAACTATAATTTTGTTCAAAATCCAATACACATGCTAAATTGTAATCACTGTCAACGGGAAAAATTGTTTGTTTTATCCCAGAAAAATCACTAAATATATATTTACAATATATTTTCAGAATGAACTGGTTACGGTCGATGCCAGTAATATCATATACGTCGTTCACTAACTGCAAATAATTAATAGTGCAAGATATTGTCATGCCTTTCGACGGACCACGATCATATCTAACACATTCTGAATCTTGTAATATATCGACTCCCCAATACAACAAAACTTTAATTGACATACCTTGAAAAATAAAAACAAATTTTATAAATTAGTACATTATATATAATATTATTAAATTTAATTATTTGTATAACAACGTACCTACAGAGAAAATATTCACGAATTCTGAAGAGAATTTGAATATTCGAAAGCCGAAAAGATTTTGCTTTACATTTCGAAATGAGTAACATTTTGTTCAGTTTTATAGAAAAAGTAATTGATTATTGTAGCCATCTAAAATGGCGACATTAAATAAAAAATATTTTTTTTTAATTGTCGTCATCTCAGATGGCGACAACATTTAAAAACAAAAATAACTTACGTCGTTATATACCCACACCGACGAAAAAAAAAATTTAATATAATGCCGCAATCCTACATGGCGACATCAAAAAAAAAATATTTTTTTAAAGATATCGCCATGTCAGATGGCGACATCAGAAAATAATATTTTTTTTAAGAATTTTTATTGAAGTCGCCATGTCATACGGCGACTTCACCTAAAATCGTCATCTGAAATGGCGACATCGAAAATAATATTTTTTTAAGAATTTTTGTAGAAGTCGCTATGTCAGATGACGACTTCAAATGAAGTCGCCATCTGACATGGCGACATAGGTTACTTTCATAATAAAAAAAAACGATTATTTTGTAATAAATTTTTTTTTCGAATAAAAAGTTAAAAAACCCGGGCAAAAGCAGATAATTAAATTAACATTTAAAGAGTACGTACAAGTATAAATGTTAGTCGAATATTGGATAATGAGAAGGAACATTCAACTTTAAATGAATAAATATAAAGGATTGGACATAAAACATTTTGATTTATTGGCCTGATTGATGTTGTTGTCGGTTCCTTCAAGTGGGTGGAAACAAGAGGGGATAACAAAATGGTTAAGTCGCTGCAAGTTTTGAACACTTTTTCTTTAAGAAAATTTTGCCTCATTCAAGATGTTCACGGAATTCGGCAATTATTTCCCAGATAAAATAACTTTAACTTATGATGATAGCACACTAAATCGCAAGTTCGACAACTACAAATGATAAAAACTCTTTTCATCAAGAACACAAAACGAATATGATGCATTATGCATTACGTAGATGCATTATGCATTACGTATAGAGAACCTTCATTGAAGAGAAGAAAAACTGGAAGAAAAACTTAACTTTATTCATATCACAACTGTATGTATACATGGGTTTCTTCCCTTGCTTACAGTTGTACACCAAAATTAAATAACTACCTTGCCACCTGGCTAAGCTAACTAATCGAACTAAAAAAACAAGTAATATACATAATAAGTTAATAGTCCCTATTGGGAAAATATTTCTAAGTTTTGGTGATCACAAATATCTATTGTTTGAAGTGTCTACTGCTTAAAAGACATACATCGGGTGAAAAGCTTAAAAGACACCTACCTGCTGAAAAGACACCTACCGGGTGAAAAGCTTAAAAGACACCTACCAGGTGAAAAGCTTAACAGACATCCATCGGGTGAAAAACTGAAAAGACATCTACCGGATCCAAAGAACAAGACGGCCAGCAGACGTGTAAGAAGTTATTAGTCGACCTTAGTCCAGCATACTAAGTAACTAGTAACTATCCAACAGATGATGGAAAGGACATCAACTGACCATATAACCAGCAGATATACAGTGAAGGATAAGTCAGCATACGTATAAAGCAACAAGACAAAACAAGTACAAACTCACTCTGACAGAGGTACAACAGAGCGCCACACTACTATATCAGAGCCACCAATAGCGGCATTTTGAAGTAGCCGTTGATTAGCGAAATTGGAGAGAAGAAACAAAGAATTTGAAAGAAAATCACGAAGCTGATTTTACGCAGATCTTTCCAGTTGAAGAAAAGTTGTCGTTAGACTGCTATGTCTATAAATACGTCAAAGTGAAGAATGAAGAAACATGGCTGAACAATTCGATCAAGATTCACAAGATAAAATCAACTTCATTCAATTCAAGCAAAACATTCAACACGTTCATTGAAATATTCTGAAGTTTTGCAAGAACACAAAGAAGTCTAATTGTGATCTTAAAGATAAAAGCCTACTGAGTCTGCTGCTCAAGAACACTCAAAGCTTAAAGAGATTTATATTTTGTGTGAGTGTTGTAAAAACACATTGTAAACAACCGAGAGAGTTGTATTGCTAGGAGTTTAGACCAATCTATGTGAGTGCCTAAGAAGGTTGTATACTGTAAAGTGTAAGCCAAAGTCTTCTAGTGTAACCTTCCTGCAAAGGAAGAATGGGAGACGTAGAAGCGTTGTACTTCGAACTTCCAGAACATATCCTGTGTTATTTACTTTTTGCCCATTATCATTCAGTTATTTTATCTCACAAGTTCAGCAGACGTCTTCCGCACTTTTACTAGTGTCTGTTGACTTGTTCATCAATTGAGAACCTACTACAATACTTAATGGTCTGCTGTAGAAAAGAAAATTTAAATTGGGTCTAGTGTTTATTCAACCTCCCCACTTCTAACACTACTCCGATCCTAACACTCCCCCTCAAGGTGGACGAAAAAGATCTCGGACGACCATCTTGGATAATAAAGGCATGAGCAAAGTGGATGGTAATGGTTTGGCAAATATATCAGCAAGCTATTGATTACTACGGATTGATAGAAGTTTGAGAGCACCAGAAGAAATTTCGTCGTGTACAAAATGACAACCATTCTTGATGTGCTTTGTACATCCGTGATAGATATGATTGGATGCAATGTGAATGACTGCATTATTATCGCAAAACAGAAGTGCTGGAGAAGAGTTTCAACATGCAGCTCCGAGACCAAACAAATTCACATGAGGTGGTTGCTAAGGCTTGATACTCAGCCTCAGCTGAAGAATGAGAGGCCGTTGATTGATTCTTAGACTTCCAAGAGCTCAAGGGTTCACCCAAGAAAACTATAAAATCATGTAGTAGCCTTCCATGTATCAGTACAATCCCCCCAATCAGCCTCTGAGGATGCTCGTAAATGCATTGGAGAATCAGCTGGTGTGATACCCGGGGATTAATGGTGTTAATCCAAGTGTGGTAATAATCCTTAATGGATTTTACTTGTGGCAATTGTGTATTAATTGCGGTTTTGGGACTCCCGAGGATTTTAAATCCAGTTTTTGGAGTCGTTGGATCCAAGGGATGAGATTGTATTCTCATCGTGGTGATAACCTTGGAATTTGGTTCTTGGTGGAACCTGGGGTCCGGAGTACTTTGTACCGGGGCTGTTAATGGAAATAGAGTTTGTTAGGTAATTATTGAAAACAGATGATTTTTAATGAGTCATGATGTATTTGTGGAGGAGTCGGTATTTTGGAGCTTTGGAGCTATATATACCAAATAGACTCGGTATTCAGTCATTATACGAATCACTTCCCTCTCTCATCTCCCTCACGCCTCTCTCACCCCAAACCCTTCCCTCTTCTCCTCTTGGAAGCAAAATCGTTGGGGGCTCGTCTTGGGAGCCCGATTTCTTGAAGAAAGGCTGGTAATCTTCTTCTCCTCACCTTTAGCTTCGATTTGATTATAGTTTTGTGCTAAATGGTTGAGTTTTGGGTTGGATTTAAGATTTGGGGGTTTTGGTTAAAAATCTAAAATGTTGATTTTAGTGTTTTTTATTGAGTTTAAATGATGTATTGGTGGTGTTGAGGAAGTTAGGGGTGTTGGTTTTGAGTTTGGGTGTGAAAAACACCATTAAAGCTCGAATTTTTCGGAAACCCGCATGTCGCGATCGATCGCGGCTTGGCGCCGAACGATCGCGACATGTTGCTGATTTTGGGAAGGCGGTGAATAGTCTCGGCGATCGATCGCAAAGAATAGGTGATCGATCGCGAGGGTCTTGGCGATCGATCGCGAGGTTTGGCTATCGATCGTGGATGGCAGTGTTACTGGCAGTGTACTCGCGCGATCGATAGCCTGATGGGCGATCGATCGCGCCCCTGTTTGGCTTGTTTTTTTTTGGAATTTTGGAAAATGTTGGGATTTTGGAATCGGGGTTTAATTAACCGATTTCCGGGGCAATGCCTACATTCCAATGAGAATGCCATACTTTTAAAATGAATTGGTTGGAGCCAAAATTTAATATAACGGAATTCTCGGTTGAGTTTTTGGCTATCTTTTAAACATATAAAATAGAATATTTTGGGTATTATGCATGCTTAGCCGGGGGGCTTTTATTTTGGTAATCGTCATGGATGGACGATAGGTTTGGAAGTTGTGAACGTGCTTGTTTACGTGATTGCATGCCTATGTTTAATTTGGAGTCATTTGCATGTTAACACTTAACTCATCGGGTCGTGGGACTCAGGCAAGGTTGGACTCGAACTATGGAATCATAAGGTACGTATGACGTACGAGCATAGTCCTTTATTATTGCAATTGTTGAGTGCTTGGTACACTGTATTGCAATGAATCTGTATGGGAATGCATGATATATGGTATTAGCAATAAGCGGTTACTGAAATGCATGGTTTATGGTATTTGCTACAAATGTATATATATGCATTGGGATTTATATGGTGCCGCTTTTGAGCGAGCAATGATTGGGATGTTGTCGCCTTTGAGCGAACATCGGTTATGACGCCACTCCTATTGAGCACGCGTGAGAATGAAATACCGCTATTGTAGAGCGAGTAATGGAATAGAACTATGGAACCATAAGTGAGGTATTTGGAATATCTGTAATCATTATTTAATGATTTGGTATTATTGATTATGATATCGGTATATAGCAAATGGACTTGTTAATCAATGTAATGATTAACTGGCATTTGGGAATTTGATAGTTCAGTTGTTTTGAGAACAGGGACAGTACAGGGAATCCTGGATGAGGGTGATACCATCCAGGGAGTATATTTTGTATTTCATAGCATTTACATTGTTGTAAATTATGAATTGTATTATTGTGATTATTGGATTTGGGATATTGGTATGCTCACCCCGTGTGGAGGCTGTCTCTGTTGGGACAGGTGATTAGGTACATCGATGGCTTTGGAGATGAGCTCGAGCTATGGATTGGAGGTGCTACCAAGGATCGGAACACCAGTGACGGTATTGAGCACCGTATTTTATACATTTGATACACACATACCTTTTTGATGCTCGTATGTGAGCACTATTACGCGTATATAGCATGTATAAAAAGACAAGGGCCTTTATCTCTTCATTTATGAGTAGCATACAATTATTTATTGAATTGCTAAATGAACTGAGAACAAGTTAGTGTATTATATTGGTGCATGAGATGTATGTGGACTTGGTTGGGGAAAACTAGACATTATATGGAATAATGTAAAGAATTTTTATTACAAGCATGATTGGCTGTGATGATAAGTGCTTTTTCCCCTACATGTATGATTGTATGCACTAATGGCATGGATTAATACACTAATAATGGGTTAAGGGAACGGGGGTCCTTACATTAGTGGTATCAGAGCAGTGGTTTGCTCTTTGGGGCTATTGAGGGCCTGGAACATGCTGATAGAATGTGTAGCACATATTTATGCATGATAGTAGTTAGTGTTGTGTGACACAACTATTTTGCTTATCTGCATTTATGATATGTGATCATTGTGGAACAATTATATGTCATGACATCTATGAAATCATATTATAATCTGTTGATTATGATTGTGAGTTGTGGCACAGGGACAACCAAAGGGAGCATTTTGAAATGCATTGGGATACAGGAAGTACTTTGTACTCATAATTTATGCATTTACTCATTATAATCATATTGTGGTGAATATGGATTATTATATGCTCATGGTTTGGGATTGTTCCTGTAGGGACGCTTAGACATGAAGGGGTAAGGCCATGGTTGAAAGACACGAAACGGTAACCTGCATTTTATATACAACATGGATTATGCATTGTGGTTGTATATATATTGGAGTGATGATTTTAATGCTTTGTCGCCAAATGTTGAAGCGAGGGTGTTGCCGCATGTCACATTTGAGCGAGGTGCATTAAAATACACTCATTGTGGTTGTATATATGAGAGTGATGATTTTAATGCTTTGCCGCCAAATGTTGAAGCGAGGGTGTTGCCGCATGTCACATTTGAGCGAGGTGCATTAAAATACACTCATGGTGACATGCGGGGTGAATATCCCATGAGTCGTTGTTATGGATGAGTGATGATTTTAAATTCTTTGCCGATGTCACTTGACGCGATGATAGAATACTTGCCGCTGTCATATGGTAGCGAGGAATTTATAACAATGTAAATCTATGAAATACAAAATATACTCCCTTGATGGTATCATCCTCATCCGGGATTCCCTGTACTGCCCATGTTCTCAAAACAACTGAAACCATCAAATTCCAAATGTCAGTTAAGCATTACATTGATTAACAAGTCCATTTTCTATATACCAATATCATAGTCAATAATACCAAATCATTAAACAATGATTACAGATATTTCAATTATCTCACTTATGGTTCCATAGTTCTATTCCATTGCTCGCTCTACAATAGCGACATTTCATTCTTACGCATGCTCAACAGCAGTAGCGTCATAACCGATATTCGCTCAAAGGCGACACCATACCAATCATTGCTCGCTCAAAAGCGGCACCATATAAATCCCAATGCCTATATATACACATTTGTAGCAAATACCATAAACCATGCATTTTAATATCCGTTTATTGCTAATACCATATATCATGCGTTCCCATACACATTCATTGCAATACAGTGTACCAAGCACTCAACAATTGCAATTATATTAAAGGGCTATGCTCGTACGTCATACATACCTTATAGTTCCGTAGCTCGAGTCCAACCTCGCCTGAGTCCCACGACCCGATGAGTTAAGTGCTAACATGCAAATAACTCCCAATTAAACATTGGCATGCAGTCACGTGCCCAAGCAAGTTCACAACTTCCAAACCTATCTTCTATCCATGACGATTACCAAAATAAAAGCTCCCCGGCTAAGCATGCATAATACCCAAAATATTCCATTTTATATTTTTAAAAGATAGCTAAAAACTCAACCGAGCATTCCATTTTATTAATAAAATTTGGCTCCAATCATTCCCTTTTGAAAGTATGGCATTCCCATTGGAATGTAGACATTGCCCCGAAAATCGGTTAATTAAACACCGTTTCCAAAATCCCAACATTTTCCAAAATTTCATAAAAAAAAACAACCAAACAGTGCCACTATCGATCGCCCATCAGGCGCGATCGATCGCGCGAGTTCACTGCCCGCAACACTGCCATCCGCGATCGATCACCTATTCTTCACGATCGATCGTCGAGACTATTCATCGCCTTCCCATAATCAGCAACATGTCGAGATCGATCGGCGCCAAGCCGCGATCGATCGCTACGGGTTTCCGAAAAATTTGAGCTTTAATGGGTTTATCACACCCAAATTTGAGCTTTAATGGGTTTATCACACCCAACCCAAAACTCAACCATTTAGCACAAAACTATAATCAAATCGAAGCTAAAGGTGTGGAGAAGAAGATTACCAGTCTTTCTTCAAGAAATCGGGCTCCCAAGACGATACCCGAACGATTTTGCTTCCAAGAGGAGAAGAGGGAAGGGTTTGGGGTGAGAGAGGTGTGAGGGAGATGAGAGAGGGAAGTGATTCCGTATAATGACGGATACCAAGTCTATTTGGTATATATATATATCTCCAGAGCTCCAAAATATCGACTCCTCCACAAATACATCATGATTCATTAAAAATCATCTGGTTTCAAAAAAACATCTCTCTAACCTCAATTCTCATTACCAGCCCCAGTACAAAGTACTCCGGACCCCAGGTCCCACCAAGAACCAAATTCCAAGGTTATCACCACGATGAGAATACAATCTCATCCCTTGGATCCAACGACTCCAAAAACAGGATTTAAAATCCCCGGGAGTCCCAAAACTGCAATTAATTCATAATTGCGACCACTAAAATCCATTAAGGAATATTACTACACCGGGATTAACACCATTAATCCCGGGCATCACAATTATCCCCCACTAATAAAATTTCATCCTCAAAATTTGCACGGTTTACTCCACGTAACGCCGAGAACACGCAATCCAAACGGATCCACGATGTCGAATCATGAACATAATATGAACGACACACCAACCGCGAGGATACCGACCTCGCACCAAACCTGAAATGGAGCAACCTCTCCAACCGACGCAAATCCACGAAAGACATCAGCATTCCCCGATGCTAACCATCTCAAAGGCAGTCAACCAAACATAACTGTAAATTAAACGAATCATTCGTGATTCTAAAATAGATATCACCTCGATGATATCTCTACGATTTAGCCTACAATGTTAATCATACATCGTTACCAAGAAAACCACCCGTACACTACAGTGTACTTATACTACATTCGGCTTCCGCTTTCCAAATCCATCTCCATCAAAGGAGTAGTTGCACGTTGCAACATGGATTTGGCAACAACACGACCACTGATCAACACAAAACACATCTCCAAAGATGTCTACATCCGGGTGTTCCAAGAATCATATCTTGGTCCAAATACACCATCGAGACTCCACAAGGTCTCGAGTTCTCGAAAGGACATGCAAGAACAATCAATTGCATTTCCGCCACACATGTCAGCCACGAAACTGAACAAATCCGAATCCTGGCCATCCCTCGTTTATCCCGGTATACAACAATCCTAAAACAGGGAGGCTATCGAATTATCCAACAAGAGTTACCATGGTTCCAAAACATGACAATCCCTCCTCAGGGGAAGTCAATCGGATCTCACGGTTATTCCTCAGAATACATCGTCCCATCGAGATTACCGATCTCGAGGTGCCACAATCTCTCACCGGAGATTCATCAAACCAAGCATACTCAATGCAATAGAGTCAGGTATCTCCAATCATACCCAAAGTCCCAAAACCAACTGTCAATCCCCAGCTATTCTCACCTCGCAGAGAATAATGATTGACAGACAAACGGTCAATGGGGTGATTCCAACATCAACACCTCACAAACCGACTCATTGAATCTCCCAAAGATTCCCAATCGGTAGGTATAACAATACTACTTTCCTCACAAGGGAAAACGTCATGGACTCATGACCCTCCAACCTCGAACCGTCGTTCGGAAAACCTGGATATATTTATGCCCAAAACATATCCCAGAACCAAAAATACGCAACTGGTTCAAAATAGGGCATCAAACAACTATTACCAAATCGAAACCCGTATACGCCATGTATACTCAAACTAACGATGCTCTGTACTAATGCCATAGTACTCCACAATCTCGACAATTACCCCGGAGATGTCTCCTCGAACGTCTCACTGGAAGTACGAAGCCATCACCTAGTCCAACACTAGTAGGGCTTACCCCGGTTGATTCACAATCAACCCTCTACTAATACCAGCCGTCTCCATGACAGTACAACCAATTCTCTCCAAGAGATAAAATCAATATAGTAGTGTTACCCCACTAGCTATATCCCACAAATCCAATTGTGACCCCCGTTGCATTCCATATGCAAGGATGCTCAACTAGAGCTTACAATGACTTGTTGACACTCGTGTTGGTACCACCAACAAAATTGAGTTGTCCTAGTACAAGTCCCTCAAAACAATAGACGTATAAAAGTCCCCGTGAGGTATTCCCTGCCTCAATCATCATGCCACATAGAGACTACAAGAGTCTACCATAAGTCCTCATCGCATCTCATACGATTCACCGAACTCGGTCCAACGTGCAATATAATTGCCACAACAAGCACACTATAACATTGCTACAATACCGGGCTAGCAAAACGCTGCCTCTATAGGCTTGTACCAAGCCTACCAACGTATCATACTTTCCATCCCGGTACACCATACCGTAACATCCATTAGAGTAGTGGGTCATCACCCAATATTCCTCTAATACCATTGCACAAAGGACATCCCGGTGTCTCAACCACAAAGCAATCCTAGTTCCGTAGGATTTATTCCACACCCTCAAGGGTGGGTGTGATCATGTCTATCACATGTCACCTTGGCATAAGCAAGTAGTTTCCTCAACAACTACTCCTGTTACCAGTCATTTGGCCATAGCATTCCAACGAGTATACCCAAAGGTACCATTACTTGTAAAATATTTATCTAGAATATGTGCTGCTGTACACTCCCTGTACGGCGCACCCAATAATTCATCGAGCGACCTGCTCGGCACAATGGTCTCGTCAACTAGTGACCCAGACACTACCATGTTCTCACCATTGGCACTCAAACCACACGACTAAATACATATACATAAATGTATTATTCATTGAAACGGCGCTACGCGTCTACATAGACATCCACTATGTCATCGTCATCTCGTGACGGTACCTGTCAACATATGACATTCAAAATAACATCGTCAACTCGTGACGGTACATGTCGACACCCGACATTCACAATCTCATCGTCAAACACGTGACGGTGTATGTCGATACACGATATCCATATTCTCATCGTCAAACACATGACAACATATAACAACACATGGTATCCACAATAATGCTAGTAAAACAATAATACACCATACCTCATCGCTAACAAGATAGCGGCATACCTGTATCCATCATCCACCAGTGGTACGCAAGAGCACCCATCGCTCGTAGGCGGCATAATCTCGTGCTACGTACATAGCGGTATAACCCATGATATAGAATCAGCGGCATGATCCCTCGCCATAGAGTCAGGGGCATAAGACATTGCTATAAATATCCGGCGGTATAAACCATCGCCAAAGAGGTAGCGGAATGACCCATCGCTATATAATACCCGGCTGCATGAACCATCGCCAATAGATGTAGCGGAATGTATCATCGCTATGAATACCCTGCGGCATAAACAATCGCCAATATAGCGGAATGAACCATCGCTATAAATACCCAGCAGCATAAACCATCGCCAATAGAGTAGCGGAATGAACCATCGCTATGGCGGCATAAACCATCGCCAATAGAATAGCGAAATGAACCATCGCTATGAATACCCGACGGCATAAACCATCGCCAATAGAATAGCCGATCCCTAGTCTTGTTACAGTAGTGTATTTTAATGTACCTCGCTTGTCATGACCGCGACACTAATACCCCTCGCTTCGACATATTAGCGGCATAGAATAATGGTAGCGCTTATCGTGTACGCCCAAATTAACCCTTCTTCAGTTAATAACAAAAATATGTAGTAGTGGAAGTAGGGATCGATCTCACAGGGAAGGTAAATTTATTTTGTGTCAATTATCAAACAACTAGTAACAATGGGGGTTTTAGGATGAATGATTACTACTAAGCAAATTCTATAATTAAACTAACTAACGAGATTAACTAAGATGATTTAAACTTATAAGAGCGAAGCGATTCTTGGTTTCCAGGTAACCGTACTTTTGGAAAATTATCTTTTAGTCATCAAATCAAAACATTCGAATTCTTTCAATTATCTATCGATTGGAAATTCAATTCCTACTCATCTTATTCGTAGTCAAAGAGAAAACAGCTTTCAATTCAACCCTTACCAAATCTCTAATCACCACTACAGCCGTTAATGATTAAATCAATGATAGTTTCAAAACTAATGAGTTCGATAAATCTAATCAATGAAAACTACAGCCGTTAAAATTGATTACTCAACCGTTTCTCCTAAGAATTCAATAACACCTACAGCCGGTTAATTATTAATCTCAGTTGTTTCTTAACAAACTATCGATTATGTAATTGAATATTAGGTGATCGGTCTAATACACAAACACAACAATCATGGAATTCGAAATCTGAGAAACAAATTGAAATCGAAATCTAATTCAACAATCAAACCAAATTCTCATAAAAGATTTAAATCCAAAAGTAGGTATCCCTTCAACCAAGAATCAAAGGGTTTAGCCTAACATAATTAAATCTAAAAACAATAAAAATTCGATGGAAAACATTAAATAAATAAAGGAAAAGAAATTACTAATATAAATCACGATTCCGGCTTGTCGATTCCGGTTCCGTTCTTCGTTGTTCTTGAAGAAAACTTGAAAGAAAATTAATCTAAAATCTCAAATTATTCTAAGAGTATGAAAAACTATCAAAAACTGCTGCTAATGAGGCTTAGTCTCGAGTTTTAGGGTATGTGAGTGATAAAAATGGGATACAATCTTTTAAACATGGTAAAAGACTCAATTTCCTAATTTCCGAACTCTTCGGCGATCGATCGCCTGATGTGTGGCGATCGATCGCTAGTTATATTTTTTTCAGCGAATTTCTTGAGGCGATCGATCGCCACTTTATCGCGATCGATCGCTGAGCTCCAGTAGACTTTGGCGATCGATCGCCACTTCTTCGCGATCGATCGATGACCCGTAATTTTGTTGCAAAAATTTCTGTCCATAGGCGATCGATTTCCTCTTCCGGGCGATCGATTGCCACCTCCAAAATTACATTTTTGCCCTTTTCTTGATCAACTTTGAGTCCTTGTCATATCCATGTCTCTTCTTGGTCTTTACACATCATTTTTAGCTCGTTTTCTTCGATTGTACCTATAATTACACAAATATACGATTAGGTAGCATACGTATCAAATTATCTATCAAAACCTACCAAATCGTAGACAATTAAGCACTAAAGATGTGTCTATTTCTAGTCACATCAAACTCCCCCATACTTACTCTTTACTCGACCTCGAGTAAACAAAAAGAACTACAATATTTTTGGTTGGCTCATAGGTTCATAACAAAGTAACTTGTCCTCACCTTAATGCCTCAGCAATTTTAACATGCATAATAATGAACAGCGGTGAAAAGTTAACAGTGGAACAAGTTCAATCCCTAAACATTTCGTACCCAACGAAGTAGTGAACGTGTGTGTGTGGTCGTAAACAAGTGTTGTGTACAAATTATAGATCCAAAATATGCAAAGCCATAATAGTTCAAGTCATACACTAACACAAGTATAAGCTCACTTGCACACTCTTCTCCACTATCTTAGCTACTTTGCAAACATAAATCAAGTAGGTCTTTATTAGCTTGTATCTTGGCCTAGGTATTGGCTTATGAAAGAAAGGGTAAGGATATTCAAACAAGAGAGTATGATGAAATGCACACTAAAAGCTTCTCTTCTTGTATTAATTTTTCAACTTTGTTCTTTTTCACAAGGTTTATTTCAACACTTTGCTTCTTTTGTGCCTTGGCTCCCCTTGGAGTCATATTTTTATCTATTTTTTTCAAGGCATCCCTTTTTCTTTCATGCATTCCATTCTTGTTGGAACCTAAGAGGGGGGGTGAATGAGGTTCCTTGGCTACTTTAGCCTTTTAAAATGAGTTTGTAAAAATAAAATAATTTTGCGCTTGCGGAAGCCTTTAGTCAATCGATAAATAGAAAGATCAAAATAAATAAATGCTTAATGGAAATAAAGTAATAAAATGAGACAAGAATTTGTTATAGAAGTTCGGCGATGAATCGCCTACGTCTCCTCTTCCCGGCTAGAAAACGTCCAACCGAGGATCCACTAGAACAACTTCTTCTTGGCCTTAAGGGCTCCAAGGATAGCCACAATCTTGCACCAACTTCACTTATTGGCGACTTATACAATTTTCCAACTTGCGTCGGTGTTGGAGGACCTTTACAATAATCAAATCACACCTTCACGGTGTACCAACAACAAGAATCAAAAGATCACACACAAGAAGTAAATTACAAACTCCAATACAATATAAATGTATGAAGTTTGCAATGCTAGAATGATTTTGATTGCACACAACTTTCTTGTAGTTTATACTCTTGTTTCTTGACTTCAAAATGATCCAATACACCCATATTTATAGTGTAGAAGGCCTCCAAGGCTCCTACTAGCCGTTGCTACTCATAAGGCTGAAATCACTCCTCGATCGCCTCGGACATCGCCTCGGGCGATCGCCTATCGCCGCGTTCCAACGGTCAAGAAATCCACAGATCGCCTCAGGCGATCGGTGGATCGCCTCAGGCGATCAAGAGCAAAAATTAAGGCCGTAGCTTCAGCATGTCCAAATTTTGCATCGCCTCAAACGAACTCCACATCGCCTCAGGCGTTCCAGACCATCGCCTCAGGCGTTCGTGACATCGCCTCGGGCGAACTCCCCTGCGCGCATGCCCGCGCCACCCTCGGCATCGCTTCAGTCGATGTGCTGGGGCGGAGCCCTTGTGGCTGCCGTCGCCTCAGGCGATGGTCACCATCGCCTGGGGCGATCTGCCCCGCATGCTCGCCTAGCCATCGCCTCTGTCGATGTGCGTGGCGATCCTCGCCTGGCACCCATCGCCTGGGGCGATGGCACTCATCGCCTGGGGCGATCTGTGTCTTCCAAAAGACAAATTTTCTTTGGCATTTCAATACTATTACAATCTTCAAATTGATCATAATTTATGCTGCATACTCAATAAAAACCATTAGTACAAAATGTATAGGTTTTGTAATCATCAAAACAAAAACGATAATTTTATTTAAAATAGAGGAAATAGAGTTGTAGCGTTTTAAGGCGCAACAATCTCCCCCTTTTTGATGATCACAAAACCCGGTAAACTTGAAAGAAAATAAGACTTATAACAATGCAATGCATAGAGAGTTTAAACTCCCCCTTAATGAATGCAATGATAAACAATGTTTCAATGTGCATTTTTATCACCTTTACAAAATGTGTCACAAGTTGTAAAAACAATTAGGTGCAAATAGCATTTCATCAATTAAGTTTACACCAAGTTTACATAACCATTCTCCCCCTTTTTGTGAGAATAAAAAAGGGTAAATGATTTTTAAGAAAATTGGACATAGTTCCCTTTAAAAATTGAATAAACCATAAATTCATCCAAGTAATACACAATCAACTCAAAATCCAATCAACATCTTAAAAATCCATCAACATACACAATAAATTCCTTCCAACATCATTTAACCATTTAATCCTTACAAATAATTACAAAATGATAAAATCAAAAAAAAACTAAAACAAAGACAACTCAATCCAAGCCGCCATCACCATCACCATCACCATCATTCCCGTGAGTAGTATCCTCGTCCATGTGAGTACTGGAAAATTGAGAACGAAGAGCGTCCACTTCATGTCGTAAATACGACAAATCTTCTCTCGAGGAGTCTTGGTAAGCTCGAAGAGACGCAACATCATCTCGAAGGGAATGGAATTGAGAATTCATATCGACTCTCAAGGATTGAAATTGTGAGTTCATATCCTCACGAAGGCTTTGGAATTGAGAAGTAAAGAAAGCAAAAGCGTCTTGATTGAACTCAAAAGAAGAAGAAGGTTGATGACTATCAGGAGCTGGAATATCCGCCCCAATATTCATCATGTCATCAAAGGTAGATGGAGATTGATGCTGAATGGGTGGCTCATCAAGATTTGGTTCAATCAAGAAAGGAAAATGAACCCTTTGGGCACTAGTCATCCTATCAATGGGTAATGAGGGGTGATCTTTAGGATTGAAGGCAGAAAGTAGGTTCCCCGGATCATTAACCCAACAGGAAGTGAAAGGATTCCAAGATATTTTGTTAAACAAAAAACACCTTAGATTGAAGGTGTCTTTGGACTTGATAGGGAGTTTCTCATTGTCATCAAAAGGAAGGTTGAAATGAAGAAAAATCTTTGTTAGGACACAGCCGAATGGGAGAATAACCTTTTTAGGATTATGGGCGGTGTTCCTAAAGATTTGGACAATGAATCTAGGTAGGTTGAAGGGGGTCATTGTAATGATGTAATACATCAAGTATACATCAGAGAATTTCAACCTAAGACGATCACCATCCCGAGGGATCATCGAGGTGATCACAATCTTGTGAAGGATTTGGTAGTTCGTAGGGATGGAATTCACAAGAAAAGATTGGTTTGGACATTGAGGGGTTCCGCCAAATATGAGATACAAGGCTTGGGCAGGATCACATACCCCATCATTGGGCCAAGTAGCTAGAGCAAATTTAGCCGGACCCTCCGAAGGAATGCGAAGAATATTTCCTAATTCAGTGCTATTGAATTCAATTGGGCGATTACAAACGATGGTTTTGATAGTTAACTCACCATCACCCTCAAACAGTTCAAGATTGGCATAAAAAGAATGAATCATGGATGGATACAAAAAATCGTTCTTTCTAGGGGGTTTGAAAAAATTTTCCCATTGTTGGAATTGAATCCAATCAAGAATTGGGAGCTGGGAAGTCCTAAGGAAATCGAAATCAAAGACATAACCCGGAATTAATTTGCGAGTAAGATAGTCTTCCGGAATTGGCTTACCATCAAGTGGAGGACCCGTATAATTCCTAGTGGAGCGATTAGAGCGTCTCCTCCGGCTTGATTCTCCTTCTTCTCGGTTGCTTCGAGACATTTTGCAAGAAATTTGAGAGAATTGAGGTAAAGTTTCGATTTTGAGAAATGGGGTTAGGGTTTGCAAAAATTTCGAATTGGAAGATTTGGTGTTTGGAAAGTGAAATTGATGGTTTGGAAAGGCTTAGGATGATCGATTATAACAATGATGAAGAAATCTCGAATTATGGGTGAAAAACACGAATTGTTGCTGAAAAAAAGAGCAAAAGCCGTAGCCTTCAGACTTTAAAAATCGAGATCGCCTGAGGCGATCTGGAGAACGCCTGAGGCGATCGAGAACGCCTGAGGTGATGCTTGCGATCGCCTGAGGCGATGCGAGCCACGCCCGAGGCGATGCTTGCGATCGTTTGAGGCGATGCGAGCCACGGACGAGCACTTCGCACAGAATGCTGAGGCGATGGTTTGGCAACATTTTGAGCTAATTTTTGGACCAAAAAAATTTTTTTGATAATTCTAACTAACATTAAACCATCTAACAACAAAAAAAAAAATAATCACATAATCTCAAAAACACAATAATTCACAATTTGTGACTTTGAAAGGCGATTTCAAGATGCACTTTTGAAATTAAAATTTTGAGCTATAAAATTCATTTAACATAATTAATTTATGTAAATGAATTTCACAATTGCTCTATGCAAATGATGAAGTAGAGAGCTCCCCCTAAATATGATATCATTTGTTAAGGTATGCAAACATGCTCAAAGTTCAATCATACCCAATTCACCACGAAGAAAAATAAAAGTGTTTTCGTCTAGTGGTTTTGTGAAAATATCGGCAATTTGATCCTTGGTATTAACATAAAATAATTCAACATCATTTTGCTCGATATGGTCACGAATGAAATGGTGCCTTATATCGATATGCTTAGTCCGAGAATGTTGAATTGGATTTTTAGATAAACATATGGTGCTAGTGTTATCACAAAAAATTGGAACTTTTGAAACATCTAGCCCATAGTCAAGTAATTGGCTTTTCATCCACAAGATTTGTGCACAACAATTTCCGGCGGCCATATATTCGGCTTCGGTTGTTGAGAGTGCAACACAATTTTGCTTTTTGGAAAACCAAGATACCAAGCTATTACCGAGAAAGAAACAAGTACCACTAGTGCTTTTCCTATCCACCTTATATCCTCCAAAATCGGCATCGGAGTAAGCTTTCAAATCAAAGAAAGAGTTTCTAGAATACCACAAGCCGAGATTTGGAGTTTTTGTAAGATATTTAAAAATACGTTTTAAGGCGAACAAGTGTGATTCTTTTGGGGATGATTGAAATCTAGCACATAAACAAACACTAAACATAATATCCGGCCTACTAGCCGTTAAATAAAGCAAAGAGCCAATCATACTCCTATAAAGCTTTTGACAAATTGGTTTACCTTGTTCATCCTTGTCAAGCTTGGTTGATGAGCTAATTGGTGTTGATGCACTTTTAGTATTATCCATTCCAAATTTCTTTAGCATATCTTTGACATACTTTCCTTGGCTTATAAAGATTCCATCTTTGCATTGTTTGATTTGCAATCCAAGAAAGTAGTTGAGTTCTCCCATCATGCTCATTTCAAAATTATCTTGCATCAATTTAGAAAACTCCTTGCACAAAGATTCATTAGTAGCACCAAATATGATATCATCAACATATATTTGAACAATAAGTAAATCATTTCCCTTAATTAAGGTAAACAAAGTGATATCCACTTTTCCTCTTGTAAAGCCATTCTTGGTTAAGAATGAAGATAGTTTTTCATACCAAGCTCTAGGAGCTTGTTTCAAACCATACAAAGCTTTATCAAGTTTAAAAACATGGTCGGGAAAATGTGGATCCTCAAAGCCGGGTGGTTGATCAACATACACCTCTTCTTTCAAATCACCATTCAAGAAGGCACTCTTGACATCCATTTGAAAGAGCTTAAAATCTTTAAAGCAAGCAAAAGCAAGAAACATGCGAATGGATTCTAAGCGAGCAACGGGTGCATATGTTTCATCAAAATCTATGCCCTCTTCTTGGCAATAACCTTTAGCTACCAACCTAGCCTTGTTTCGAATAATCGTCCCATGTTCATCCATTTTATTTCTAAATACCCATTTTGTTCCAATTATGGTGTTGTTCGAAGGCCTAGGTACAAGATTCGAAACTTTATTTCTTGTGAATTGATTTAGTTCCTCTTGCATAGCCAAGATCCAAGAATCATCAAGCAATGCATCATTAATGTCCTTAGGCTCTATGTGAGAAATGAAAGCAAGATGATTACAAATATTGATATATGAGGATCGAGTTTTTACCCCTTTTGATGGACTACCGATTATGAGATCCATGGGATGATCCTTGGTGGTTTTCCAATCCTTTGGAAGTTCTCCATCCTCTTTGGAATTACTTGACTCCACTCTTTGTTCTTCTTTATCACCACTAAAGTTCTCAAGGGTGGTTGACTCTCTCCTTTGCTCAAGTAATTCTTCATCATCACCATCCATGGAAATTCTTGATATTCGAGTGTTAGTCTCATCAAATATAACATGAATAGATTCCTCAACAATAAGATTACGTTTATTAAATACTCTATATGCTTTACTAGTATTAGAATAACCAAGAAATATACCTTCATCCGATTTAGCATCAAACTTACCAAGGTTATCCTTACCATTGTTGTGAATGAAGCACTTTGAACCAAAAGCCTTGAAGTAAGAAATGTTAGGCTTTCTCCCCCTCCATAATTCATATGGAGTTTTCTTGAGAATTGGCCTTATTGATGAACGATTAATGATATAACATGCGGTGCTCATTGCCTCGGCCCAAAAATATTTTGGAAGTGAATATTCACATAGCATAGTACGTGCAATTTCCACTAATGTCCTATTCTTCCTTTCAACAACACCATTTTGTTGAGGTGTCCTAGGACAAGAAAAGTTGTGACCAATGCCTTTGTCATCACAAAAGTTTATAAAATTTTCATTCTCAAATTCGGTTCCGTGGTCACTACGGATACTTTTTATTGAAAGAGTTTTCTCATTCTCAACTCTTTTTGCAAATATTTTGAAATTCTCAAAGGCATCACTTTTATGGGCTAAGAACAATGTCCAAGTAAATCTAGAGAAATCATCCACAATGACAAATGCATAAGATTTTCCACCTAGACTAGTTGTTCTTGAAGGACCACACAAGTCTAAATGAAGCAATTCAAGTGGCATAGAAGTGGAGATAACATTTTTATTTTTGAAAGATTCTCTAGTATGCTTTCCTAGTTGACAAGCATCACAAATAGAATCAACTTGTAAATCAAGGTTAGGCAATCCAACAACAAGATCAAGTTTTTGAATCTTACCAATGGTGCTCAATCCAACATGACCAAGTCGTCTATGCCATAACACATTTTTGTTATCATTCAATGTTACAAGGCATTTTACATTTTGAGAAGAAAGATTATCCAAATCAACCTTGTACACATTCTCACTTCTATAACCAATGAATTTAATGGATTTGTCATGAGTGTATGATACGGTTGCAATGAAGTGATGCAAATGAGACTTCATAACCTTTATCACATAATTGACTTATGCTAAGAAGGTTATGCTTAAGTCCTTTGACATAAAGTACATCATCAATAATAGTAGAGTTAGAGTTACCAATTGAGCCAATGCCTTCAATGATTCCTTTGCTATTGTCTCCAAAGGTGACACTTCCTCCACTTTTAGCTTTTAGTGACAAGAACAAGTTCTTGTCACCCGTCATATGTCTTGAGCATCCACTATCGAGATACCAAGAATTGGACCTCTTACTTGTTCCTCCCTACAAAACAAATTTTTAATATTTGGACCTTTGGTACCCAATTGTTCTTTGGGTCCATGTTGGTTAGTAACAATGGGGGATTTAGGAATCCACTTCCACCTCTTGTTTGGTTGGTATTGATTTTTGAAAAATCTACATTTATTTCTAACATGACCAACCTTACAACAATAGGTGCAAGTAGGGGGATTATGCTTGGCTTTGGCTAACAAGCTTGAAAATGTTTTTGACTTGCTTGAGAAGCCTAATCCGGCTTTATCAAAGCTACATCTTTGCAAGCCAAGCAATTCATGAAGCATTACACCACTATCATTAAACTTCCCAAAAGATTTCTTTAAATCAAGTAGTTCATTTTTCAAAGTAACATTTTCTTCTTCCTTTTTAGCCAAGTCCAACTTTAACAATTTATTACTCTTTTTAGATTTACCAAGAACATCAATAATTTCATTATAAGCATCTAATAATTCATCATAAGATGGTACCTCATCATCTTCATCTTCATCTTCAAGAGCCATTAGACAAAGGTTTGCTACTTCTTCATCGGAGTCACTATCACTCCATGTGGCCATTAAAGCTTTCTTCTTTCCCTTATCCGCCTTCTTTCTACTTGGACATTCATTAGCATAATGACCATTTTGTTGACAATTATAACAAGTTACCTCTCGTTTAGTAGAATTCTTGTTGGATTCGGAGGTCTTTGGCTTGTTGTATTTCCGGTAGAACTTCTTGAACTTCCTTGTGAACAATGCCATTTCCTCATCATCTTCGTCATCGGATTGTGCTTTCTTTCCAACCAAGGCAATCCCCTTGCCTTTTGCTTTTTCTTCATCCTTCTTCATTTCCTTCCGGGTTGACATCTCAAGCTCATGGGTAACCAAGGTACCATGAAGTTCATCAATATCATATGATGCACTATCTCCTTTGTTAGATTCAATGATGGCCGTCCTCTTGGCATCCCATTCTTGTGGTAGGGCTCTAAGTGCTCTTCTCCATATTTGTTTTGGAGGATACTTCTCTCCAAGTTGGGCAAGCTCATTGATGATTTGAGTGAGCCTTCTAAACATTGAATCAATGTTTTCTCCGGACTCCATCTCAAAAGTTTCATACTTGAGTTGCAATAGATCAATCTTGGTCTCCTTCACTTGATTAGTGCCCTCATGACAAATTTGCAATTTATCCCAAATTTCCTTTGCGGTTGAGCACATCGAGATCCGGTTGTACTCCTTCATATCTAAGGCACAATGCAAAATATTAATCGCTTTAGCATTTTGTGAAATTAATATCATATCCGCTCTATTGAAATCGTCCATTTCTTTGGGAACACTAATTCCCACAACTTCCTTTAAAGGAGTATGTGGACCTTTCACTATGATTTTCCATAGATCATAATCTACGGATTGGATGTATAGAGAAATTCTATTCTTCCAATAACCGTAGTTATCACCCGTGAAAAGCGGAGGGCGATTCGTCGATTGACCTTGAGCAAACTCATTTGCTAGATTATCCATAAAAAGATTTTGATTTAAAAACAAAAATCAAATGGCTCTGATACCACTTGTTGGAACCTAAGAGGGGGGGTGAATGAGGTTCCTTGGCTACTTTAGCCTTTTAAAATGAGTTTGTAAAAATAAAATAATTTTGCGCTTGCGGAAGCCTTTAGTCAATCGATAAATAGAAAGATCAAAATAAATAAATGCTTAATGGAAATAAAGTAATAATGAGACAAGAATTTGTTATAGAAGTTCGGCGATGAATCGCCTACGTCTCCTCTTCCCAGCTAGAAAACGTCCAACCGAGGATCCACTAGAACAACTTCTTCTTGGCCTTAAGGGCTCCAAGGATAGCCACAATCTTGCACCAACTTCACTTATTGGCGACTTATACAATTTTCCAACTTGCGTCGGTGTTGGAGGACCTTTACAATAATCAAATCACACCTTCACGGTGTACCAACAACAAGAATCAAAAGATCACACACAAGAAGTAAATTACAAACTCCAATACAATATAAATGTATGAAGTTTGCAATGCTAGAATGATTTTGATTGCAAACAACTTTCTTGTAGTTTATACTCTTGTTTCTTGACTTCAAAATGATCCAAAACACCCATATTTATAGTGTAGAAGGCCTCAAAGGCTCCTACTAGCCGTTGCTACTCATAAGGCTGAAATCACTCCTCGATCGCCTCGGACATCGCCTCGGGAGATCGCCTATCGCCGCGTTCCAACGGTCAAGAAATCCACAGATCGCCTCAGGCGATCGGTGGATCGCCTCAGGCGATCAAGAGCAAAAATTAAGGCCGTAGCTTCAGCATGTCCAAATTTTGCATCGCCTCAAACGAACTCCACATCGCCTCAGGCGTTCCAGACCATCGCCTCAGGCGTTCGTGACATCGCCTCGGGCGAACTCCCCTGCGCGCATGCCCGCGCCACCCTCGGCATCGCTTCAGTCGATGTGCTGGGGCGAAGCCCTTGTGGCTGCCGTCGCCTCAGGCGATGGTCACCATCGCCTGGGGCGATCTGCCCCGCATGCTCGCCTAGCCATCGCCTCTGTCGATGTGCGTGGCGATCCTCGCCTAGCACCCATCGCCTGGGGCGATGGCACTCATCGCCTGAGGCGATCCGTGTCTTCCAAAAGACAAATTTTCTTTGGCATTTCAATACTATTACAATCTTCAAATTGATCATAATTTATGCTGCATACTCAATAAAAACCATTAGTACAAAATGTATAGGTTTTGTAATCATCAAAACAAAAACGATAATTTTATTTAAAATAGAGGAAATAGAGTTGTAGTGTTTAAGGCGCAACAATTCTTTTGACAATTAAGCTCAAAAATATACTTCAATGAAGTCCTAAGTGCATGTGAATGAAATACATCATACTCCCTTAAAAGGTATGGATTAAAATCACATTTAGGCTAAAAGGGTAGGATGATAAGCTACTCAAGAAATGTTGAATGGGGGTCTTTAGTATGCTTAGCATACTACCATTCTTTTACATTTAAGGCTCAAAATAGGTACTAGAGAATGATTTTGTTTACATGGTAGGCTTGAAAGGCTCAAACGCATCAAAGATTGCCTATATCACTTTCATGTTTGCAAGTAGTCTAGACATACGCCTCAAAGAGCATGTAGTTAAGTTCTAGCATGTATTAGAGACTTCTTAAAACTATTACAAAGTTCACACAATCTTCACTAAGCTATGCACACTTCACAAGCCATGACAATAATGTGCTCAAAATATTCAACTACTAAGTTAAAGTAAACTTTGCATTAGAGTTCAAAGTGTTCCAAAGTTAACAATTCACCTATGTTCAGCATGCATGATATCAATTAGATTTCATAATGGGCTAGTGATTCTAAGCATGTGTTCATTACTAGCTATGAGCTCAAAATTTTCAAATTTTTCGATTTTTTTTTTATAATAAGAAAAACAATAACACGCTACTATTCCCTCCCCCATACTTAAATCTTACATTGTCCTCAATGTAAGGCAAAAATATAAGAAAAGTTAAAACTAGAAAGCAATAAAACGAAAAAGGTAAAAGGGAAACTAACTCCCCTTGGGTTGCCTCCCAAGCAGCGCCTCTGTTTAACGTCGGTGGCCCGACGCCAGTTCTCTATCAAGGTGGTTGATGCAGTGTTGCTCTATCCTTCCTTAACCACCTTAATATCTTCTTCACTCCTCGGTATTTCGGCTTGTGGCTCTTTGAGTGGTCGTCCTCAGTTTTTGCTCCTTCGTCACTTGATTGACATGGCCGATCTGGAGGGTGCTTCTTTCCATTGGTACGATCCTGCAAGTGAGAAATAAGAGGGTCAGCAGTATCGTGAGTAGATAACGCAGCAATAGTATGAACAGTATGCACTAAGTTAGAATCCATACCTCTCTTCTTGTCAAGGCCATCAGTAGCCTTTCCCATTTCCCACAACTCATCATTATCAAAATCAGAATCATAATCATCATGTACATCAATAGCGTAACTAGAATGCTCAAGAAGTTTAATGGGTTCATACATGTTGAATTTTTCAAATTCACCATTTGACTCCATGGTTATCAAGCCGCTATTTATATTGATCACTGATTTTGATGTTTTCAAGAATGGTCTTCCTAAGATAATTAGACTAGAAGGATCACCATTTCCCATGTCTAAGACATAGAAATCGGCTGTGAAGACCAAGTTCCTTATATGCACAACTACGTCCTCTACTATCCCCTTGGGTTTGACCGTGGATTTATCCGCTAAGTGAATAACTGCGCTATTTCTTTTTAAAGGTCCCATTTTCAGTTGAGAGTACATTGAGTAAGGCATGACATTTATGGACGATCCTAAATCGAGCATAGCCTTCTCAATCCTAATACCTCTAATCTCACATGGGATAAAGAACATACCTGGGTCCTTGCATTTAATGGGGATGCTTCTTTGGTTGTCCGCCGAAACATTGTCATTGAGCTCGACCTTGGGCTGCCCTTTGTGTTCCTTGCTTTGATCCTATTTCACGGTCTCATGCAATGGGGCTTGCTCTTTGCAGCGTGTACTCATCTTGTAGAGCCCTTTGAGTCCGGCACCTTTCCTATTGTCCTTCAATGCTTGGGGGAAAGGGGGTGGTAATTTATATTCAGAAAGTTTAGGGAACTCACCTCGTGGTTCCTCCCCTTGCATTGGCTCTTCAACATCTGTCTCTGTCTCCGTCATCTCTTCTTTTTGGGGTGGCGTCAGTACCACCTTTTCTTCAGCTGCATCTTCATTCACATTCACTGTGATAGCACTCACATTTTCCCGGGGGTTCATCTCTGGTTGTGACGGCAGTCCATTTGAAATCCTTGCTTCGATCTTGCTGATTGAAGTTGCCAATTGTCCCATCTGCGTCGTCAAGCTCTGGATGCTTGCCCCCGTCTCCTGTTGAAATTGTAAGCTATTTTCAGCAATAATTTTAATGCTATGTTCTAACCTGTCAGAAGGAGGGTGCACTGGCGGTGGTGGAGGTCTCTGATATGGCGGTCTGTAAGGTGGAGGTTGGTTCATCTGTTGGTTACCATAGCTTTGGTTCGAATGATCTCTCCACCCTTGATTGTAGTTGTTTGGTGGATGGTCATAACTTCTTTGTGTGGGGCCTGGGAATCCTCCTGCAGCATTCACGTTCTCCGTGGTTGTCTCTTATACTGAGGGGTATGCGTCTGTGGAATGGTTCGCATCCAAACAGATTCCACACGGCTTTGTCTTTCCTACATTTCCACCGGCCATACCACGCACAAGAAAAGTGAGGTCTATCAGTTGTTGTTCTAAGTTTGATACGTTTACCTCTTTTCTTTGCGGTTGTCCATGGCGCACAGATCCGAATTGTTGGGAGTTGGCCGCCATGTTAGCTATCAACCTTCTAGCTTCCTCCGCTGTTTTATCTATAAATGCTCCTCCGCTTGCCGCATCCACTAAGTTCCTGTCAGAAGAAAGTAAACCTTCATAAAAGTATTGGATGAGAAGGTGTTCACTTATCTGGTGTTGTGGACAACTTGCGCACAACTTCTTGAATCTCTCCCAGTACTCGTGTAGTGATTCCTCGTAGAGCTGCTTCACACCATATATCTCTTTCCTCAAGTTCGTTGCCCTTGAAGCTGGGAAGTACTTTTCTAGGAATACTCTTTGTAAGTCAGTCCATGTGGTGATCGATCCGGATGGTAAGTAGAAGAGCCAGTCTTTTGCAGCATCCTTTAGAGAAAATGGGAATGCTCTTAGCTTTATTTGATCCTCAGTGATTCCGGTTGGCTTCATGGTAGTGCCCACCTCGTGGAACTCCATCAGATGCTTATGTGGGTTTTCTCCTGCAAGACCATGAAAAGCTGGCAATAAGTGAATTAAACCAGATTTAAGTTCGAAGTTTACGTTATTGGCCAGAGCAGGGAAACTGATGCAGAGCGGTTGTTGATCCAAGTTAGGATTCGCCAACTGCCTCAAGCTTTGATTTGCAGCCATCATGGATCTCTCTTCTTCTTCAAGCAGCCTTGCTTCTCTCCTTCTCTGATGTAGCGTCCTCTCAATCTCAGGATCGTAGTGAAAGTTATCTTCGTGATTGAACGATCCACCTGTACTCATTAACAAACCAAAGTAGTAATGCGGGATAAAAATAAAAAAAAAATCGACACAAATAAATGTTGCCTTCCCCGGCAACGGCGCCAAAATTTGGTAGCGCTTATCGTGTACGCCCAAATTAACCCTTCTTCAGTTAATAACAAAAATATGTAGTAGTGGAAGTAGGGATCGATCTCACAGGGAAGGTAAATTTATTTTGTGTCAATTATCAAACAACTAGTAACAATGGGGGTTTTAGGATGAATGATTACTACTAAGCAAATTCTATAATTAAACTAACTAACGAGATTAACTAAGATGATTTAAACTTATAAGAGCGAAGCGATTCTTGGTTTCCAGGTAACCGTACTTTTGGAAAATTATCTTTTAGTCATCAAATCAAAACATTCGAATTCTTTCAATTATCTATCGATTGGAAATTCAATTCCTACTCATCTTATTCGTAGTCAAAGAGAAAACAGCTTTCAATTCAACCCTTACCAAATCTCTAATCACCACTACAGCCGTTAATGATTAAATCAATGATAGTTTCAAAACTAATGAGTTCGATAAATCTAATCAATGAAAACTACAGCCTTTAAAATTGATTACTCAACCGTTTCTCCTAAGAATTCAATAACACCTACAGCCGGTTAATTATTAATCTCAGTTGTTTCTTAACAAACTATCGATTATGTAATTGAATATTAGGTTATCGGTCTAATACACAAACACAACAATCATGGAATTCGAAATCTGAGAAACAAATTGAAATCGAAATCTAATTCAACAATCAAACCAAATTCTCATAAAAGATTTAAATCCAAAAGTAGGTATCCCTTCAACCAAGAATCAAAGGGTTTAGCCTAACATAATTAAATCTAAAAACAATAAAAATTCGATGGAAAACATTAAATAAATAAAGGAAAAGAAATTACTAATATAAATCACGATTCCGGCTTGCCGATTCCGGTTCCGTTCTTCGTTGTTCTTGAAGAAAACTTGAAAGAAAATTAATCTAAAATCTCAAATTATTCTAAGAGTATGAAAAACTATCAAAAACTGCTGCTAATGAGGCTTAGTCTCGAGTTTTAGGGTATGTGAGTGATAAAAATGGGATACAATCTTTTAAACATGGTAAAAGACTCAATTTCCTAATTTCTGAACTCTTCGGCGATCGATCGCCTGATGTGTGGCGATCGATCGCCTGATGTGTGGCGATCGATCGCCTGATGTGTGGCGATCGATCGCTAGTTATATTTTTTTCAGCGAATTTCTTGAGGCGATCGATCGCCACTTTATCGCGATCGATCGCTGAGCTCCAGTAGACTTTGGCGATCGATCGCCACTTCTTCGCGATCGATCGCTGACCCGTAAATTTTGTTGCAAAAGTTTCTGTCCATAGGCGATCGATTTCCTCTTCCGGGCGATCGATTGCCACCTCCAAAATTACATTTTTGCCCTTTTCTTGATCAACTTTGAGTCCTTGTCATATCCATGTCTCTTCTTGGTCTTTACACATCATTTTTAGCTCGTTTTCTTCGATTGTACCTATAATTACACAAATATACGATTAGGTAGCATACGTATCAAATTATCTATCAAAACCTACCAAATCGTAGACAATTAAGCACTAAAGATGTGTCTATTTCTAGTCACATCAAATAACCTCGCTCAAATGCGACATGCGGCAAAATCCTCGCTTCAACGTTTGGCGGCAAAATATTCTTTCCTCGCTACGATATGACAGTGGCATGTATTTTATCATTGCGTCAAGTGACAACGGCAAAGCATTTAAAATCATCACTCATCCATAACAACGACTCATGGGATATTCACCAAGCATTCCATCTATACCTGCAACACAAAGCATATTCCATATCCCAATATACATCATCATGAGTGTATTTTAATGCACCTCGCTCAAATGTGACATGCGATAATACCCTCGCTTCAACATTTGGCGGCAAAGCATTAAAATCATCACTCCAATATATACAACCACAATGAGTGTATTTTAATGCACCTCGCTCAAATGCGACATGCGGCAATACCCTCGCTTCAATATTTGGCGGCAAAGCATTAAAATCATCACTCCCATATATACAACCACAATACATAATCCATGTTGTATATAGAATGCAGGTTACCGTTTCGTGTCTTTCAACATTGGCCTTAGCCCTTCATGTCATAGCATCCCTACAGGAACAATCCCAAACCATGAGCATATAATAATCCATATTCACCACAATATGATTATAATGAGAAAATGCATAGATTATGAGTACAAAGTACTTCATGTATCCCAATGCATCTCAAAATGCTCCCTTTGGTTGTCCCTGTGCCACAACACACAATCATAATCAACAGATTATATTATGATTCCATAGATGTCATGACATATAATTGTTCCACTATGATCACATATCATAAATGCACATAAGCAAAATAGTTGTGTCACACAACACTAACTACTATCATGCATGAATATGTGCTACCCATTCCTATCAGCATGTTCCAGGCCCTCAACAGCCCCAAAGAGCAAACCACTCCTCTGATACCACTAATGTAAGGACCCTCGTGCCCTTAACTTGTTATTAGTGTATTAATCCATGCCATTAGTGCATACAATCATACATGTAGGGGAAAAACCGCTTATCATCATAGCCAATCATGCATGTAATAAAAATTCTTTACATTATTCCATATAATGTCTAGTTTTCCCCAACCAAGTCCACATACATCTCATGCACCAATATAATGCACTAACATGTTCTCAGTTCATTTAGCAATTCAATAAATAATTGTATGCTACTCATAAATGTAGAGAGAAAGGCCCTTGCCTTTTTATACATGCCATATACACATAATAGTGCTCACATACGAGCATCAATAGGTATGTGTGTATCAATGTATAAAACACGGTGCTCAATACCATCACTAGTATTTCGATCCCTGGTAGCACCTCCAATCCATAGCTCGAGCTAATCTCCAAAGCCATCGATGTACCTAATCACCTGCCCCAACAGAGAGCCCCCCCACGGGGTGAGCATACCAATATCCCAAATCTAATAATCACAATAATACAATTCATAATTTACAACAATGTAAATTCTATGAAATATAAAATATACTCCCTGGATGGTATCATCCTCATCTGGGATTCCCTGTACTGCCCATGTTCTCAAAACAACTGAAACCATCAAATTCCTAAATGTCAGTTAATCATTACATTGATTAACAAGTCCATTTGCTATATACCGATATCATAGTCAATAATACCTAATCATTAAACAATGATTACAGATATTCCAATTATCTCACTTATGGTTCCATAGTTCTATTCCATTGCTTGCTCTACAATAGCGGCATTTCATTCTTACGCATGCTCAACAGCAGTAGCGTAATAACCGATGTTCGCTCAAAGGCGACAACATCCCAATCATTGCTCGCTCAAAAGCGGCACCATATAAATCCCAATGCCTATATATACATATTTGTAGCAAATACCATAAACCATGCATTTAAATATCCGTTTATTGCTAATACCATATATCATGCGTTCCCATACACATTCATTGCAATACAGTGTACCAAGCACTCAATAATTGCAATTATATTAAAGGGCTATGCTCGTACGTCATATGTACCTTATAGTTCCGTAGCTCGAGTCCGACCTCGCCAGAGTCCCGCGACCCGATGTGTTAAGTGCTAACATGCAAATAACTCTCAATTAAACATAGGCATGCAGTCACGTGTCCAAGCACGTTCACAACTTCCAAACCTATCGTCTATCCATGGGGATTACCAAAATAAAAGCCCCCCTCCGGCTAAGCATGCATAATACCCAAAATATTCCATTTTATATGTTTAAAAGATAGCTAAAAACTCAACCGAGCATTCCATTTTATTAATAAAATTTGGCCCCAATCATTCCCTTTTAAAAGTATGGCATTCCCATTGGAATGTAGACATTGCCCCGGAAATCGGTTAATTAAACACCGTTTCCAAAATCCCAACATTTTCCAAAATTCCACAAAAAAACAACCAAGCAGTGCCGCGATCGACCGCCCATCAGGCGCGATCGATCGCGCGAGACCACTGCCCGCAACACTGCCATCCGCGATCGATCGCCAAACCTCGCGATCGATCGCCAAACCTCGCGATCGATCGCCAAGACCCTAGCGATCGATCACCTATTCTTCACGATCGATCGCCGAGACTATTAATCGCCTTCCCAAAATCAGCAACATGTCGCGATCGATCGGCGCCAAGCCGCGATCGATCGCGACCTGCGGGTTTCTGAAAAATTCGAGCTTTAATGGTGTTTTTCACACCCAAACTCAAAACCAACACCCCTAACGTCCTCAACACCACCAATACATCATTTAAACTCAATAAAAACACTAAAATCAACATTTTAGATTTTTAACCAAAACCCCCAAATCTCAAATCCAACCCAAACTTCAACCATTTAGCCCAAAACTATAATCAAATCGAAGCTAAAGGTGAGGAGAAGAAGATTACCAGCCTTTCTTCAAGATATCGGGCTCCCAAGACGAGCCCCCAACGGTTTCGCTTCCAAGAGGAGAAGAGGGAAGGGTTTGGGGTGAGAGAGGCATGAGGGAGATGAGAGAGGGAAGTGATTCCGTATAATGACGGAATACCGAGTCTATTTGGTATATATATAGCTCAAGAGCTCCAAAATACCGACTCCTCCACAAATACATCATGATTCATTAAACATCATCTGTTTTCAAAAAAACATCTCTCTAACCTCAATTCCCATTACCAGCCCCAGTACAAAGTACTCCGGACCCCAGGTCCCACCAAGAGCCAAATTCCAGGGTTATCACCACGATGAGAATACAATCTCATCCCTTGGATCCAACGACTCCAAAAACAGGATTTAAAATCCCCGGGAGTCCCAAAACTGCAATTAATTCATAATTGCCACCACTAAAATCCATTAAGGATTATTACTACATCGGGATTAACACCATTAATCCCCGGGCATCACAGCGATGGTTCATTCCGCTATTCTATTGGCGTTGGTTTATGCCGTCGGGTATTCATAGCGATGATTCATTTCGCTATTCTATTGGCCATGGTTTATGCCGCCAGATATTCATAGCGATGGTTTATTCCGCTATTCTATGGCGATGTTTCATGCCGCCTGATATTATATAGCGATGGTACATTCCACTACATCTATTGGCGATGGTTCATGCCGCCGGGTATTATATAGCGATGGTACATTCCGCTACATCTATGGCGATGGTTCATACCGTTGGGTAGCTATAGCGATTTTTATGCCGCTGACTCTATGGCGAGAGATCATACCGTGGATTCTATAGCAATGGGTTATACCGCTGACTCTATGGCGAGAGATCATACCGTGGATTCTATAGCAATGGGTTATACCGCTATGTGCGTAGCACTGGATTACACCACCTACGTGCGATGGGTGCTGATTGCGTACCACTGGTGGACGATGGATACAGGTATGCCGCTATCTTGTTAGCGATGAGGTATGGTGTATTATTGTTTTACTAGCATTATTGTGGATACCATGTGTCGTTATATGTTGTCATGTGTTTGACGATGAGAATATGGATGTCGTGTATCGACATGTACCGTTACGAGTTGACAATGTTATTTTGAATGTCATATGTTGACAGGTACCGTCACGAGATGACGATGACATAGTGAATGTCTATGTAGATGCGTAGCGTCGTTTCGATGAATAATACATTTATGTATATGTATATAGTTGTGTGGTTGAGTGCCAATGGTGAGCACATGGTAGTGTCTGGGTCACTAGTTGACGAGACCATTATGCCGAGCAGATCGCTCGATGAATTATTGGGTGCGCCGTACAGGAAGTGTACCGCAGCACATGATTGAGGTAAATATTTTACTAGTAGTGGTACCTTTGGGTATACTCGTTGGAATGACTATTGCCAAGTGACTGGTAACAGGAGTAGTTGTTGAGGAAACTACTTGCTCATGCCGAGGTAACATGTGGTAGACATGATCACACCCACCCCTGAGGGTGTGGAATAAATCCTAAGGAATTAGGATTGCTTTGTGGTTGAGCAAGGACACCAGGATGTCCTTTGTGCATTGGTATTATAGAAATATTGGGTGATGACCCACTACTCTATTGGATATTACGGTATGGTGTACCGGGGTGGAACGTATGATACATTGGTAGGCTTGGTATAAGCCTATGGAGACAGTGTTTTGCTAGCCAGGTATTGTAGCAGTGTTATAGTGTGTTTGTTGTGGCAATTATACTGCACGTTGGGACCGAGTTCGGTGAATCGTATGATGATACGATGAAGACTTATGGTAGACTCTTGTAGTCTCTATGTGGCATGATGATTGAGGCAGGGAATACCTCACGGGAATGTTTATGCGTCAATTGTTTTGAAGGACTTGTACTGCGACAGCACAGTTTTGTTGGTAGCACCAACACGAGTGTTAACAAGTCGTTGTTAGCTCTAGTTGAGCATCCTTGCATATGGAATGCAACGGGGGTCGCAATTGGATTTGTGGGATATAGCTAGTGGGGTAACACTACTATATTGATTTTATCTCTTGGAGAGATTGGATTGTACTGTCATGGAGATAGCTGGTGTGATATCTCCAAAATAATTAATTGCAAATTGGGCATTAATTATGTTATGTGATTATTATGGTGATAATTAAATTATGTGTTGGAATTTATTTGTCTTGGTGAAATGCTTAGTCACATGGTAGGCGTGACACGGTAGAGCATTTCAGGGTACATGTTATGCATTTTGGGGAATTGGGTGTTATAATGATTTAAATGTGATGGTTGGTAATTATTTGGTGAAACATTGTAATTAATTGAGGTTTTGATGCATCTTGGTAAAATGCTTTTAAAATATCATGTTGGGATATTTTATACACCATGGTAATTGTTGGAGTGCCATTTTAATTAAAACACATTTATTACCCCCAACCCCCACTATACCCATCACTTTACCAAACCCCCAAATCCCTCTCTCAACCCTAACCCATTCACTATTTTCGAAATTGGCTTGAAAGTGGAAGAAGAATCCTTGCGAAAACCTTATTTGTGGGATTTGTTGTGAGTTTTGGAGTCCCCAAGAGGTATGGATACCTCCTTGGCATTTTTGTAGTGTTTGGTTTAGTTTTGATATGGTTTTGAATGGTTTTGAAATGAGTTGTTTTGGGTTGGTATTAATTTGGTTGGGTGTTGGATTTCTTGGTTGTTTTAAAGTCTATATTGAAGGTTTATGGTGTTTTGATGTTGTTGTTGGGATGGTATTTGAGTTGGAATGGATTGGGAAGGTTTAAGGTTGAAAAATGGTGATTTTTCATGTTGCAGGTTGCGGCGATCGATCGCCCAAAACAGAGCGATCGATCGCGCGCAGGCAGTGGCAAAAAAAATTAACTTTTGGCGATCGATCGCCATGTTGAGGCGATCGATCGGTGAGGCGAGCGATCGATCGCCTCAAAAATGGCGATCGATCGCCTAGCGCCTGGCATTCTTGGTTGCTGGACCTCGCGATCGATCGGAGCTCCACAGCGATCGATCACGAGATGCTAAAATGTGTATTTTTGGTTATTTCGTGGGATTTTTGGTATTGGTTCATAAATTGGCTTCTTATTGGTTTGTATGATTGTGTAGAACCATCCCAGGTAGCCACGCAACAAAGGAGATAAAGTCCCACGACATCTCCACTTTTGGAACTAAGGTACGTAGTGAGACGTACGGCATCGGACGGTAAAACGTATTTATTACGCTTTGAATTGGTTATGCATTATGGTTGCATACATGGTCTTAGTTATGCATTATGGTTGCATACAAGGTTTGGATATGCATTATAGTTGCATGTGATTGTGAGTCGAGATTATATTCCAGTGATGAAGAATACTTGCCGCCTTCATGTCGAAGCGATGATAGAATACTTGCCGTTGTCATATTATAGCGATGAAGAATATTTGCCGCAAACATGTCGAAGTGAAGGATAATGCCGATGTCATGTTGTTGCGAGGGAATATTATGCCGCTAATATGTCGAAGCAAGGGGTATTAATGCCGCTGTCATGTAAACACGATGCCACTGATATAATAAGACTGGAACTGGCCATTGGTGTACATGGAATGAGTGCATGTCATGACATAAATTATTGGTTTTATAATCAATTGATTATGATTGTGGTACAGGGACAACCAAATGAAGCTTTTAAATGTATTAAATACAGGAAGTGAATCGCATTTACGATTTATGCATTTGAATTACTATCATATTATTGTGAATATGATTTATATACATGCTCATGGTCTTGGGGTTGTTCCTGTAGGTACTTTTGGGCGGACGGGCTAAGGCGGGTTGTGCGGTGAGCTAGGGAGGAGTGCTTTTGGTAGCAGACACATTCTTTTGTATAGTATCTACTCTAGGAGTAGTGTAAAGCTATAGGATTAACATTCATTGGTTGTGAATGTAACTAATCCCTTTTGGAACTTCATTTTGGCACTGTAATCTAATAGCTCAAGGCATCAACATGATTTTTATACTCCGTTTATGCATGAAAATTTTATTTACGCCTTTAATCCGCATTTAAGGAAACTAGGGTCCTTACATTAGTGGTATCAGAGCAGTGGTTAGAGAACCCGTGAATGAGTGAAGGGTAGCCTTAGCATGGTTCGGTAGGTGTTTACATTTGGGCATGTTTATGCATGTGGTACATATTGGTGTATAAATTGTTATACTAACATGCTTATTATCGTTCATGTTATCTTATGGCATAACATATATTGTTTGGAATTGTTGTTAACCTTTGTATTACAGCATGACGGCTAAGAATGTGGGGAACCTCAATGAAGAGGTGGGTGATGTTGGGAGCGTGAATGCTAGCATTGGACAGATGAATCCTTTACCTCCACCTGCTGTGGGCATGGAGCCGGTTGCTCAGTTGCTATTACCAGGGGAGCTTAGTATGACTCAGTTTCTGACCTTTCACCCGCTCATGTTTGAGGGAACAGAGACAGGGGAAGAGGCCGAAGAGTGGCTAGAGAGATTGGAACAGATATTCGTGTCTGCGCCGTGTGCTAGGACGGCATGGTTGAGATTGGCAGAATTCCAATTGGCAAAGAAGTCTTCTATGTGGTGGAAGACGACTGTAATGGAGTTGAGGGCCCAAGGTATTGTAATTGACTGGACCTTATTCAGAACCCGGTTTCTAAACCGGTAATTCTCTGCTTCGGCTAGGCAAACTAAGGAGGATGAATTTACAAACCTGAAGCAAGGGAGCATGACAGTCTCGGACTATGCCATGCACTACTCATCACTATTGAGGTATGTGATATGGTTGAATATTACACGTTTTTATGCTATGATATGTATATATTTTCGTGTTGATTCTTGGATTATTTTACGGTTTATGGTATATATTTCTCTATTTCAGGAATCAATGTTGAAATGTAGGGAAAGGTGAAGAAATCAAGCTAAAATGATGAATAAATGAATAAAGTTGAAGAAAAGAGGAAAAAAACCAGAATCCAAGACACGTGTTGCTCCTTTCTCCTCAAATTACTATATCGAGCCAAGTTTTGGAAATGTGGTCCATATAAAAGTTGTAGAACTTTCTCTTATCTTGTGTGGACAGCTGATTCATCAAATTTGGAGTTCGTATGAGAAAGTTACGGCCAAAATACGAAACTCGCCAGAAGCTGAAAAAGGCGAAGAAAACTTTCTGCTCTTGCCGATCGATCGAGCAAGGATTTCCGATCGATCGAGAAAGGCTGAAAAAAACCACGAAATTCTTACTGTGAGGCTCGATTGATCGGCCGCTTTGTCCGGATCGATCGGTGCAAGGAATTTTCAGAAAAATAACTTCCTTGTAGAGTTTGTGTGCGAAAGGGAAGTCCATAATTCTTTCCCCTATATATTATGGACAAAAATAACAACCCAAAAGAAGATTTTGAACCCTAGGAAAAGCCTCCACACCTCCATACACCCATTCACCATTCAAACCTCACGCCTTCTTCACCACCATCCAAACCTCACGCCTTCTTGAGCCTCCTTCCATATAATTCACGTCCATCAACCCCTTTCCTTCACTTCATGTCCAGCCTCCATCCTTCTACCATTCAACCTTCATTAACCCTTCACCCTATGATTTGGAACAAGCCAACAAGATAATCGAAGAGCACGATCGAGAAAGAAGCGAGGAAGGATCGAGAATCAACGAAAGAGTCGACTTGGGAGTTTGCTTTTACTTTTCTATTATTTGTTTTGAATTATTATTGGATTTATTGTGTTTTGAATGATTGAGAAATATTCTAAACAATGTTTTTTCCTTTAATAGTCTTGATTGATTGAATTCATATATCCTCTATGAGCATGTGTTATTGTTTTTAATGCTTTTGAAGGATTGATCACCTTTGAATGATATTTTATTATAATTGAGATCGAGAGATGAAATTATAATACGATATAATAATTCATGCCGTGTGTTAAAGATTGAGATCGAGAGATAAAATCACACACGAGTGATAGCTTTGGGTTGTTTAATCTAAAGTTAGTGGTTTTCATAAAGCGCATTCAATATTAAATTGTTAATTATGTGAACGAGAGTACTAGTTGAAATTTGATGTTAGACTTAATATAGCTCGAGAGAGTATATTGAATAAATTCGGAAAACCCGTCACCTTAGAGATGTATGGAGAAAAGAATTGTAAGAGTTGGGTTAGGTGAATAATTGTCTTGATACTTTCTTGTGGATTTTTCTCGTGATCGTCGACTATTTTGGTTGGATTATAGTAGCTTAATTTAGTTTAGTTTAAGTATTGATTAATTATCGTAGGTTAAATATAGTTAAAAGAAATCTTATTTGGTAATTACTTGTTAGTCCCTGTGGGTTCGACAATCTGTATCTTCCTATCTATACTAAAACTTGACACCGTGCATTTGCGGTCTAAACTTGCTAGATTGAAAATAATTGTTTAAAATAAAAGCGATCAGTATGTGCCACACATCGCTACAAACGGGCATGCCAAGATGAGGCACTTTCTGAAGGGGCTACGACCGGAATTATTTGATCGAGTTATTTCTAACAACCCGACATCTTTTGATGATGCACTTGTTAGAGCAGAGTTAGCAGAGATAGGGTGAGCGCTTATCCTGAGTCCATACTCTCACCCGTTCCATCACAAAGGTCTACATCTGAGAATCTGAGGCCCCGGGGAGGATCTTTCAAGTCAAGAGGGACTTCTTCTTTTTCCCGGTTTAGCGGAAGGCGGCCGGAAGCAAGGGGACCGGAGAGGTGGTGCATCTACTTATGGGGGACCAGCTCAAGCTAGTAGAGTTGGAGATGTTAAGTGCCACTTTTGCGGAGGGCCGCATTTGATGCGTGATTGTTCTGCGTGCTACATATGTGGCAGGTCGGGCCACATTGCTCTGCGTTGTCCCAATCGGGAAGGACAGACGGATCTCAGGGAAGGTTGAGGGAGGTTTTCTAGTGGTACGGTACAACAGAGGTAGCCGATGGTGCCTCGACAGATGGGAGGACAGGCGATGGGGCCACCTCAGGGACAGGTCTATGCATTGACCAGGGAGCAGGCATTTGCAGCTCCAGAGGAGGTGATAGCTGGTACGTGCCTTCTATTTTCATATTCCACCTTTATTTTGATAGACACGGGTGCTTCGCACTCCTTTGTGTCTGCGGACTTTGTGCCGAGACATCATATGTGCACGTCTCCGTTACCCACGTCTCTATTGGTCTCGACACCCACCGGAAAGAAAGTTGTTGCTGATCAGTTTCTGATGGACTACCTCATTTATTTTGAGGGCAATGAGATAAAGGCAGATTTGATTGTATTGGGTATGTCAGACTTTGACTGCATTATGGGCATCGACATTCTGAACAGATATCAGGCAGTGGTAGATTGTCGGCAGAGGACAGTTCGGTTCAGATCTCATTTGGGAGTTCTGTGGACTTTATATGGCAATGGGTCTCGTGCGAAGATTCCGTTGATTTTGACAATAAAAATGTCCCAATTGTTGGAACGGGGACACATGGGCTACCTCATCTATGCCGTGGACACGGCGGGAAAGGGTAAAGAGTTGAGGGTTGAGGATGTACCAAGGGTAGCGGAGTTTGCTGATGTATTTCCGGAGGAGATTCCCGGATTCCCACCGGCAAGGGAAGTCGAGTTTGGGATTGAGTTATTACCGGGGACATCCGCTATTTCTCGTGCCCCTTACCGGATGGCACCGGCAGAGTTAAGAGAACTAAAGGAGCAGTTGCAGGAGCTCCTTGATAAAGGATATATACGCCCTAGCGTATCGCCTTGGGGCGTACCTGTTCTTTTTGTGAAGAAGAAAGACGGTTCGATGCGTTTGTGCATCGATTACCGGCAACTGAACAAGGCCACGGTGAAGAACAAGTATCCTCTATCAAGGATTGACGACTTGTTTGATTAGTTGCAAGGCACGAAGCTGTATAGCAAGATTGATTTGAGATCCGGGTACCACCAGATACGGGTCAGGATGGAAGATGTATTGTGATGCCCCGAAATTAATTAATTACAATTTGGGTATTAATTGTGTTTATATGATGAATTATGTTGATAATTGATTTATGTGTTGAAATTAATTATCTTGTTGAAATGCTTAGTCACATGGTAGACGTGACCTAGGGGTTGCATTTCAGGGTACATGTTATGCATGTGGAAAAATGAGGTGTTAACATGATTTAATTATGTCGATTTATAATTATGTGGAAGATATGAATTTAGTGGAAGTTTGGTGCATTTTTGTAAAATGCCTTTAAAATACCATGTTGGGGTATTTTATACATCATGTCAATTAATGGGGTTCAAATCTAATTAAATAACCCTTATATCCCCCACGACCCCACCTTTTTATTCCACCTTACCAATCACTCTTAAATCCCCAAAATTCATTCCACAACCCTAACCCTCACCCCATTTTCGAAATTCATCAAAGAAGGAAGGAGGAATCTTCTCAAAATCTTTGTTTGTGAGATTCTTGATAGGATTTGGATTCCTTAAGAGGTATGGAACCCTTCCTAAAGTTTTTATGATGTTTGGTTTGATTTTGAAATGGGTTTTGATTGTTGAAATGGGTTTATTTTGGGTTGGTATGATTTTTGGATGGGTGTAGGATTTTTGGTTGTTTAATGTTGTTAAATGAAGGTTTGAAGTATTTTTATGTTGTTGGTTTGAAGGTATGAGAGTTGGTTTGGTTTGGGGAGGAAGAAGTGTGAATAGTGCCCAAAAATCGCGAGTTCAGACTCCCGCGATCGATCGGGAGATTCTCCCGATCGATCGCGAGAACCAGGGGTGGCACCAGTGAGCTTCCGCGATCGATCGTGAGTTTGGCGCGATCGATCGGCGAAGCCGCGATCGATCGGCACCATCTCAGTGATCGATCGCGGATTAAAAGTTTTTGTTGGCTTTGGCAGTGTAGTCTCGCGATCGATCGGGGCTTGATGGCGTTCGATCGCGAGACACCAAAATGTGTGTTTTTGGTATTTTGTGGGATTTTTGGATATTGGACTATAATTAGCTTCTAATATCGATTTGTATGGTTGTGTAGAACCATCCCAGGTACCCATAGCTTCAAGGAGATAAAGTTCTTCGACTTCTCCACTTTTCGAATTAAGGTACGTAAGAAACGTAAGGGCATCGGACGGTCAAATACATCCCTATACTATGACTACGCAATGACTGCATAAGTATTTACGATGTTTATGATGATGATTATGATAAGTAAGTTTATGATGATGATGTTTATGATGAGTAAAGGTGATATGATGTTTATGAGGACGGTTATGATAAGATGATGATGTTTCTAAGATGATGATGTTTACAAGATGATGATGTCTATAAGATGATGATGTTTATGATATGATGATGATGATGTATGTTTAACTATGTTATTTAGAATGGTAGAGTGTTCTGGTAGTTGTTATGGGAAAGCGAGGAAGGTACTTACCGCTGACATAGATAGCGAGGAGATTACATCCGCTATCAAGGTGTAGCGAGGGGTAATCACAGTACCGCTATATGTCGAAGCGAGGGGGCCAATTGTTCCGTGGACATAACAAGACCAGAAACATCCACATTTCTAAATAACATTGTTGATTATGAGTACATACGTGGAGTATGATTTTAATCATTTATGTCAAGAACTAATGATTATATGCATGACTATGAAACACGGACAACCAAAGTGGGTTAATGTGATTAACCAGGAAGTATATGTTACGATTATTTTCATGCATTTATTTATATGCCATTATTTAGGATGTTAAGTAATGATGTACATGCTCATGATGGGTTATTCCTGTAGGTACACTTTTGGACTGAAGGGCTAAGGGCCGGGTTGAGGCAGTGAGCTAAAAGGAGCATGAAAGAATATAGGATACATGATTTTGATAGTCTCTACTCTAGGAGTAGTGTAAATCTATAGCTTTAACATTCATTATCGAGAATGTAATTATTAAGTTTTGAAATTTTATTTTTGGCCTGTAATTCTATTAGCTCAAAGCTACAACTGGAACCCTAAGATGTTATTAATGCATGTTTAGTCCATAATATGTGATTATAATGATGTTAAGGTAGGAAGACCCTACATGTACAGAAGACAGCATTTCGGACTCGGTATGAGCACTACGAGTTCTTAGTGATGCCGTTCGGTGTGACGAACGCCCCGACTGTCTTTATGAGCTTGATGAACCGGGTGTTCCAACCCTACCTGGATCGGTTCGTCATTGTGTTTATTGATGACATACTCATCTACTCCCGGAGCGAGGAAAGCACGTGAGACACTTGAGGACAGTGCTCCAGATCCTCAGAGATCACCAGTTATATGCCAAGCTCAGCAAGTGTGAGTTTTGGTTGAGCAGTGTAGTATTTCTGGGGCATGTCATATCTAGCAGTGGGATATCAGTGGACCCCAGGAAGATTGAGGTTGTGATGGAGTGGGCTGCACCCACTTCTGTGCCCGAGATACGGAGTTTTCTTGGTTTTGCTGGTTATTACTGACGCTTCGTCGAGTGATTTTCTAAGATTGCTAAGCCACTGACGCAGTTTACCCAAAAGGGAGTACCCTTCTTTGGTCAGAGGCTTGCGATGAGAGCTTCCAAGAGTTGAAGCACCGATTAACGACGGCGTCAGTATTGGTGATTCCCTCAGAGAACAAGAGGTTTGTCCTTTATACTGACGCATCGCTACAGGGCTTGGGGTGTGTATTGATGCAAGATAAGCATGTGGTAGCTTATGCATCGAGGCAGTTGAAGCCGCATTAGACTAGGTACCCAGTCCATGATTTGGAATTGGCGGCTATTGTCTTTGCCCTGAAGATTTGGAGGCATTATCTGTATGGTACATCTTTTACTATATATACGGATCATAAGAGCCTGAATTCTTATCCACTCAGGCGGAGTTAAATATGCGTCAGAGGAGATGGATGGATTTGCTCAAAGACTATGACTGTGAGATAGAGTACCATCCGGGAAAAGCAAACTTGACAGCGAACGCCTTGAGTCGGAAGGTGAAGAGTACTGTTGAGGATGTCATGCATTTGTCAGCTATGATGACTTCTTGTTTCCATCTGGGCTATGACTTCGATGTGGACGCATCGCCGGTATGGGTATCGACCTTATTGGCTGAGCCAGATATCTATGAGAATATCAGGAGAGCTCAGATGACAGATGATGAGGTTCAGAGATGGTCATCATTGGCACTTCAGGGTCAGCCATCAAAGTTTAGAGTGGCTGAGGATGGTTCTTTGAGACTTGGTAACCGATGGGTAGTTCCATGTACGCCGGAATTGCATAGAGGGATCTTGGAACGGGCTCATAGTAGCCGATTTAGTATCCACCCAGGAGGGAGGAAAATGTATAAGGACTTATGTGATCAGTTCTGGTGGAAGCGGATGAAGCGTGATGTGATCGCTTTTGTCAAGAGGTGTTTGATCTGTCAGCAGGTTAAAGCAGAGAGGCAGAGACCCGGTGGCGAACTAAGGAGTTTAGAGATACCGGAGTGGAAGTGGGAACACATATCTATGGACTTTGTGACCCACTTGCCGAGGACTACTTCGGGTTGTGATGCCATTTGGGTGATCATTGACAGACTGACGAAGGTAGCTCACTTCACATCTCATTTCTGGCGAGGTCTTCAGTCAGCATTGGGTACTGAGGTGAGATTGAGTACGGCATATCATCCCCAGACGGACGGTCAGACTGTGCGTACAAGACAAACGCTCGAGGACATGCTGCGGGCTTGTGTATTAGAGTTTGATGCCTCATGGCAAGATTCTTTGGCCTTGGTAGAGTTCTCATACAACAACAGCTATCAGGCGAGTATTCAGATGGCACCGTTTGAGGCTTTGTATGGTAGGCGTTGTAGGTCGCCATTATACTGGGATGACTTGACCAGTAAAGCAGTGGGAGAACCCGAACTGATTCGGGAGATGGAGGATAAGGTAAAGGTTATCCGTCAGAAAATGAAGGCAGCTCAGGACAGTCAGGCAGCCTATGCGAATAAACGGCGGAGACCGTTGGAGTTTCAATTAGGAGACAGAGTCTTTCTGAAGATCTCACCTTTCAGGGGTGTGGTTTGGTTTGGTATGCGTGGTAAATTGTCTCCGAGGTATGTGGGACCGTATGAGATTTTACAGCGCATCGGTACCTTGGCTTACCGTTTGGCACTGCCACCGTCGTTGTCTGGTATTCACGACGTGTTTCTTGTATCTATGCTGCGGAAATATGAGCCGGATCCGTCGCATGTATTAGAGCCTTCTGAGGTTCAGTTGGATTCTGATGTATCCTATGAGGAACGGCCAGTCAGGATTCTAGATAGGGCTGATCGCAGACTTCGGAACAAAGTGATACCGATGGTCAAGGTTCAGTGGGATCGCATGGGTGTCGAGGAGGCCACGTGGGAGACGGAGCGGCATATGATGCAACACTAACCGGAGCTATTTTCTGGTATATGATTTATGTATGGTTTCATTTTGGGTAAGTGCATGCGATTTTGAGGTCGAAATCTAATAAGTAGGGGAGTATTGTGATATCCCCGAAATAATTAATTGCAAATTGGGCATTAATTATGTTATGTGATTATTATGGTGATAATTAAATTCTGTGTTGGAATTTATTTCTCTTGGTGAAATGCTTAGTCACATGGTAGGCGTGACCCGGTAGAGCATTTCAGGGTACATGTTATGCATTTTGGGGAATTGGGTGTTATAATGATTTAAATGTGATGGTTGGTAATTATTTGGTGAAACATTGTAATTAATTGAGGTTTTGGTGCATCTTGGTAAAATGCTTTTAAAATATCATGTTGGGATATTTTATACACCATGGTAATTGTTGGAGTGCCATTTTAATTAAAACACGTTTTTACCCCCAACCCCCACTATACCCATCACTTTACCAAACCCCCAAATCCCTCTCTCAACCCTAACCCATTCACTATTTTCGAAATTGGCTTGAAAGTGGAAGAAGAATCCTTGCAAAAACCTTATTTGTGGGATTTGTTGTGAGTTTTGGAGTCCCCAAGAGGTATGGATACCTCCTTGGCATTTTTGTAGTGTTTGATTTAGTTTTGATATTGTTTTGAATGGTTTTGAAATGGGTTGTTTTGGGTTGGTATTATTTTGGTTGGGTGTTGGATTTCTTGGTTGTTTTAAAGTGTATATTGAAGGTTTATGGTGTTTTGATGTTGTTGTTGGGATGGTATTTGAGTTGGAATGGATTGGGAAGGTTAAAGGTTGAAAAATGGCGATTTTTCAAGTTGCAGGTCGCGGCGATCGATCGCCCAAAATGGAGCGATCGATCGCGCGCAGACAGTGGCAAAAAAAATAACTTTCGGTGATCGATCGCCATGTTGAGGCGATCGATCGGTGAGGCGAGCGATCGATCGCCTCAAAAATGGCAATCGATCGCCTAGCGTCAGATTTTGGCATTCTCGGCTGCTGGAACTCGCGATCGATCGGAGCTCCACAGCGATCGATCGCGAGATGCTAAAATGTGTATTTTGGGTTATTTCGTGGGATTTTTGGTATTGGTTCATAAATTGGCTTCTAATATTGGTTTGTATGATTGTGTAGAACCATCCCAGGTAGCCACGCAACAAAGGAGATAAAGTCCCACGACATCTCCACTTTTGGAACTAAGGTACGTAGTGAGACGTATGGGCATCGGACGGTAAAACGTATTTATTACGCTTTGAATTGGTTATGCATTATGGTTGCATACATGGTCTTAGTTATGCATTATGGTTGCATACATGGTTTGGATATGCATTATGGTTGCATGTGATTGTGAGTCGAGATTATATTCCAGTGATGAAGAATAATTGTCGCCTTCATGTTGAAGTGATGATAGAATACTTGCCGCTGTCATATTATAGTGATGAAGAATATTTGCCGCAAACATGTCGAAGTGAAGGATAATGCCGCTGTCATGTTGTTGCGAGGGATATTATGCCGCTAATATGTCGAAGCGAGGGGTATTAATGCCGCTGTCATGTAAACGCGTGGGGTATTATGCCACTGATATAAGAAGACTGGAACTGGCCATTGGTGTACATGGAATGTGTGCGTGTCATGACATAAATTATTGGTTTTATAATCCATTGATTATGATTGTGGTACAGGGGCAACCAAATGGAGCTTTTAAATGTATTAAATACAGGAAGTGAATCGCATTTACGATTTATGCATTTGAATTGCTATCATATTATTGTGAATATGATTTATATACATGCTCATGGTCTTGGGGTTGTTCCTGTAGGTACTATTGGGCGGACGGGCTAAGGCGGGTTGTGCGGTGAGCTAGTGAGGAGTGCTTTTGGTAGCAGACACATTCTTTTGTATAGTATCTACTCTAGGAGTGGTGTAAAGCTATAGGATTAACATTCATTGGTTGGGAATGTAACTAATCCCTTTTGGAACTTCATTTTGGCACTATAATCTAATAGCTCAAGGTATCAACACGATTTTTATACTCCGTTTATGCATGAAAATCTTATTTACGCCTTTAATCCGCATTTAAGGAAACTAGGGTCCTTACAGCTGGTATTGGTAGAGGGTTGATTGTGAATCAACCGGAGTAAGCCCTACTAGTGTTGGACTAGGTGATGGCTTCGTACATCCAGTGAGACGTTCGAGGAGACGTCTCCGGGGTAATGCTCGAGATTGTGGAGTACTATGGCATTAGTACAGAGCATCGTTAGTTTGAGTATACATGGTGTATACGGGTTTCGATTTGGTAATAGTGGTTTGATGCACTATTCTGAACCAGTTGCGTTTTTTTTGGTTCTGGGATATGTTTTGGGCATAAACATATCCAGGTTTTCCGAACGACGGTTCGAGGTTAGAGGGTCATGAGTCCATGACGTTTTTCCTTGTGAGGAAGGTAGTATTTACCTACCGATTGGGAATCTTTGGGAGATTCAATGAGTCGGTTTGTGAGGTGTTGATGTTGGAATCACGCCATTGACCGTTTGTCTGTCAATCATTATTCTCTGTGAGGTGAGAATAGCTGGAGATTGACAGTTGATTTTGGAACTTTGGGTATGATTGGAGATACCCTGTCATGCCTCGATTTGTTGTATACACTTATGATATGATTATGGTGTAATTATATCAAATGGTGGTATGTTAATGGGGAGTTCTGGTGAACCCAATAATGAAGAAATACATGTATGAAATGATATATGGCAAGGAATGAAACATGATGTACAAAATGTAGTGCAAAGAAATGATATGCATTATAGTATGCATTTGATATGAATTTCATATGCCTTTGCCTTTCATTAAGGTTGCATTAGCATGTGAATTTGAATTTGGATTTTATTTACATGTACATGTTACTTAACATGTAATTATCCCTAAATGGCATGATAGCAACTGAATTAGGGAACTAAGGATCTATATCAAGTGGATTAGGGAGGTGGAATCACATAATACACCATTTTACACCTACAAATCTCTACCAAGCTCCTCTTCCTCTCTTTCAAGTTTTTGGTGGTTTGAGCTTGGGATTGACTTGTGACTTGAGTTAGGAAGGTGTGTGAAGTGAAAGTGTACCATCTTGGTAAGGAATTCTTAGCTTTACACTTGAAATATGTCATTGGTGTTATATATGTGCAATGAAAATTCAAGTATTCAAGTGAAGAATCATATCATGTTTCTATGCTTTGAATTGGAATCTATGATGTTAGAAACATGTTAATATATTCCTAGGGATTGCAAGAAACATGTTGAAATGGTTCAAGATGAGGTATAGGAGAAGAACCATGGAGATAAGCTTGAAAATCGCCATGTTCTAAACTTTCTGGACATCGGCGATCGATCGCAAGCTTTGTGGCGATCGATCGCCGAGGCAGAGTAACTTTTAAGGCGGTGAAAATGTGTGGCGATCGATCGGTGAAATTGCCGCGATCGATCGCTGTGAACAGAACATTGTGGCGATTGATCGCCAAGTTGTTGCGATCGATCGCGAGGGGACAGAGGGTTTTGGCGATCGATCGGTGTTGATAGCGATCGATCGCCAGTGCTAAAATGTTGAAAAATGAAATATTTTTGTAGAATTTGATTTTAATGCCTATGATAACATGATATATTGTTGGCATTGTTGTAGCATCATCTCAGGGGACAGGACAACGAGGCACTTAGCCAGTGACGCCTAATTTATCTCGTTTGTGTCGCAGTACAGGTACGTGTTGACGTACGGAGTATAGATATTGTGTGATGATGTTATGAGATTGATATCATATGAATTGTGTTATGTTGTTATCATATGATTGGTAGTATCATATGCCTGTACATTCATGGATATCATATGTATGTGAGATATACGCCTGGTTTGGGTATATGCTCGGTTATGTATTTGAGATATATGCCTGGTTTGGATATATGCTCGGCTATGTGACATAGAGATATATGCCTGGTTTGGATATATGCTCGGTTATGTGACAGAGAGATATACGTCTGGTTTGGGTATATGCTCGGTTATGCTATATAGCGATATATGCCTGTTTTTGGATATATGCTATGGCTATTATCATTTGAGGACGGTGCTATGATATGTGCTGCTAATATGAAGATGTGAGGTGGTTCCACTGACATATTGAGCTGAATAGTCATATCATTTTAGTCTCGTGATAATAGGGTATGTGTTGAGACATGTCATGACATGGTGCATTTGTGGATGCATGAGACAGAACATTCACATTTGATGATTTATTGTGCTTTATCATTGTTATTGATATTGTGTTTCGATATTGCACTGAGATAGTTGTTTATCTATACTCACGTTTTGTGAATGTTTCTGTAGGATTGCATAGACGTGGGGAATCGTGAGTCTTATTCCGCTGCGAGGTGAACCACTGCATAAGAGTTGTACTGGCTTAGGTTGTTAATTTTACATGTCATGTATATGTAGAAAACAAATTTAGTTGGTTTTTGTACTCGGGAACAACTTAACTAGTAAATTACTCTCAATCAGTGTATGTTCTTACTTAATTCAGACTCACATATATGTATGTTAACTGGATACATAATGGATTAAGTAACGAGGACCCCACATACCCAAGCCTATTGCATTGAGTATGCATGTTGTGTAGGTACTTGGGCATGTATGTGTGTACGAATGCCCGCGTTTCTGTACTTGTTGAGTATCGGATTAGTACGCTTGGTTTGGCGAATCTCTGTGAGAGATTGTGGCACCTTGAGATTGGTAATCTCGATGGCACGATGTATTCTGAGGAATAATCGTGAGGTCTGGTTGACTTCCCCTGAGGAGGGATTGTCGGATTTTGGGACTATAGTAATTCTTGCTGGTCAATTTGATAGCCTCCCTGTTTTAGGATTGTTGAATCCCAGGATAAACGAGGGATGGCCAGGATTTGGATTTGTTTAGTGTCGTGATTGATACGTGTGGCGGGAATGTAATCGATTGTTCTTGCATGTCCTTTCGAGAAATTGAGACCTTGTGGAGTCTCGATAGTGTGTTCGGACCAAGATGTGATTTCTTGGAACACGTGGTTGTAGACATCTTTGGAGATGTGTTTCGTGTTGATCGGGGCCGTGTTGTGGCCCATCTGTGTTGCAATGTGGTGCAACTACTCCTTTGATGGAGATGGACTTGGAAAGCAAAAGCCGAATGTGGTATAAGTACATTGTAGTGTACGGGTGGTTTCCTTGGTAACGATGTATGATTAACATCGTAGGCTAAATTGTAGAGATATCATCAAGGCGATATCTATGTTAGAATCACGAATGATTTGTTTAATTTGTAGTTATGTTTGGTTGACTGCCTTTGAGATGGTTAGCATCGGGGAATGCTGATGTCTTTCATGGATTTGTGTCGGTTGGAGAGGTTGCTCAATTCCAGGTTTGGTGCGAGGTCGGTATCCTCGCGGTTGGTGTGTCGTTCATATTATGTTCATGATTCGACATCGTGGATCCGTTTGAATTGCGTGTTCTCGGCGTATTTTATATATTTGAGCTCGAGCTATGGATTGGAGGTGATACCAAGGATCGAAACACCAGTGACGGTATTGAGCACCGTATTTTATATATTTGATACACACATACCTATTTGATGCTCGTATGTGAGCACTATTACGTGTATATAGCATGTATAAAAAGGCAAGGGCCTTTCTCTCTTCATTTATGAGTAGCATACAATTATTTATTGAATTTCTAAATGAACTGAGAACAAGTTAGTGTATTATATTGGTGCATGAGATGTATGTGGACTTGGTTGGGGAAAACTAGACATTATATGGAATAATGTAAAGAATTTTATTACATGCATGATTGGCTATGATGATAAGTGGTTTTTCCCCTACATGTATGATTGTATGCACTAATGGCATGGATTAATACACTAATAACGGGTTAAGGGCACGGGGGTCCTTACATTAGTGGTATCAGAGCAGTGGTTTGCTCTTTGGGCCTATTGAGGGCCTGGAACATGCTGATAGGAATGGGTATCACATTTATGCATGATAGTAGTTAGTGTTGTGTGACACAACTATTTTGCTTATGTGCATTTATGATATGTGATCACAGTGGAACAATTATATGTCATGACATCTATGAAATCATAGTATAATCTGTTGATTATGATTGTGAGTTGTGGCACAGGGACAATCAAAGGGTGCATTTTGAAATGCATTGGGATACATGAAGTACTTTGTACTCATAATTTATGCTTTTACTCATTATAATCATATTGTGGTGAATATGGAATATTATATGCTCATGGTTTGGGATTGTTCATGTAGGGACGCTGTGACATGAAGGGCTAAGGCCAGGGTTGAAAGACACAAAACGGTAACCTGCATTTTATATACAACATGGATTATGCATTGTGGTTGTATATATATTGGAGTGATGATTTTAACGCTTTGCCGCCAAATGTTGAAGCGAGGGTGTTGCCGCATGTCACATTTGAGCGAGGTGCATTAAAATACACTCATTGTGGTTGTATATATGAGAGTGATGATTTTAATGCTTTGCCGCCAAATGTTGAAGCGAGGGAGTTGTCGCATGTCACATTTGAGCGAGGTGCATTAAAATACACTCATGGTGATGTGTGTAAGGGATATGGAATATGCATTGTGTTGCAAGTATAGATGGAATGCTTGGTTAATATCACATGAGTCGTTGTTATGGATGAGTGATAATTTTAAATTCTTTGTCGATGTCACTTGACGCGATGATAGAAGACTTGCCGCTGTCATATGGTAGCAAGGAAAGAATATTTGCCGCCAAATGTTGAAGCGAGGATTTTGCCGCATGTCGCATTTGAGCGAGGTTATTCTATGCCACTAATATGTCGAAGCGAGGGGTACTAGTGCGCGGTCATGACAAGCGAGGTGCATTAAAATACACTACTGTAACAAGACTAGGGATCGGCTATTCTATTGGCGATGGTATATGCCGCCGGGTATTCATAGCGATGGTTCATTCCGCTATTCTATTGGCGATGCTTTATGCCGCCGGGTATTCATAGCGATGGTTCATTCTGCTATTCTATTGGTGGTGGTTTATGCCGCCGGGTATTCATAGCGATTGTAAGGACCCCCGTGCCCTTAACTCGTTATTAGTGTATTAATCCATGCCATTAATGTATACAATCATACATGTAGGGGAAAAACCGCTTATCATCATAGCCAACCATGCATGTAATAAAAATTCTTTACATTATTCCATATAATGTCTAGTTTTCCCCAACCGAGTCCACATACATCTCATGCACCAATATAGTACACTAACATTTTCTCAGTTTATTTAGCAATTTAATAAATAATTGTATGCTACTCATAAATGAAGAGAGAAAGGCCCTTGCCTTTTTATACATGACATATACACATAATAGAGCTCACATACGAGCATCAAATAGGTATGTGTGTATCAATGTATAATACACGGTGCTCAATACCGTCACTAGTATTTCGATCCTTGGTAGCACCTCCAATCCATAGCTCGAGCTCATCTCCAAAGCCATCGATGTACCTAATCACCTGCCCCAACAGAGACAGCCCCCACACGGGTGAGCATACCAATATCCCAAATCACAATAATACAATTCATAATTTACAACAATGTAAATTCTATGAAATACAAAATATACTCCTTGGATGGTATCATCATCATCCGGGATTCCATGTACTGCCCATGTTCTCAAAACAACTGAAACCATCAAATTCCCAAATGTCAGTTAATCATTACATTGATTAACAAGTCCATTTGCTATATACCGATATCATAGTCAATAATACCAAATCATTAAACAATGATTACAGATATTCCAATTATCTCACTTATGGTTCCATAGTTCTATTCTATTGCTTACTCTACAATAGTGGCATTTCATTCTTACGCATGCTTAACAGCAGTAGCGTCATAACCGATGTTCGCTCAAAGGCGACAACATCCCAATCATTGCTCGCTCAAAAGCGACACCATATAAATCACAATGCCTATATATACACATTTGTAGCAAATACCATAAACCATGCATTTTAATATCCGTTTATTGCTATACCATATGGCATGCGTTCCCATACACATTCACTGCAATACAGTGTACCAAGCACTCAACAATTGCAATTATATTAAAGGGCTATGCTCGTACGTCATACATACCTTATAGTTCCGTAGCTCGAGTCCAACCTCGCCTGAGTCCCACGACCCGATGAATTAAGTGCTAACATGCAAATAACTCCCAATTAAACATAGGCATGCAGTCACGTGTCCAAGCACGTTCACAACTTCCAAACTTATCGTCTATCCATGACGATTACCAAAATAAAAGCCCCCCGGCTAAGCATGCATAATACCCAAAATATTTAATTTTATATGTTTAAAAGATAGCTAAAAACTCAACCGAGCATTCCATTTTATTAATAAAATTTGGCTTCAATCATTCCCTTTTGAAAGTATGGCATTCCCATTGGAATGTAGACATTGCCCCGGAAATCGGTTAATTAAACACTGTTTCCAAAATCCCAACATTTTCCAAAATTCCACAAAAAAAACAACCAAGCAGTGCCGCGATCGATCGCCCATCAGGCGCGATCGATCGCGCGAGTTCACTGCCCGCAACACTGCCATCCGCGATCGATCGCCAAGACCCTCGCGATCGATCGCCTATTCTTCGCGATCGATCGCCGAGACTATTCATCGCCTTCCCAAAATCAGCAACATGTCGCGATCGATCGGCGCCAAGCACCTATGATTTCTACCTTTGTGCTTGGTTATCAATGCAATTTATATAAAGTTTGTGTAGTATGTGTTTTGGGTATATCTTTGTTTCTTGATGTTATGCTTGGGAAGGAATTATATTGAAATAAGTTCTAATTGTGAAGCAAGAGGTGAAGTATACTATTTTGAGGTGTTATTGTTGAATTATGTGAAGTATGGGTTGGTATATGTGTGAGTGAAGGAGGAAAGGTGTTGAAAATGGTGAATATTTCGAGTTACAGGGTCGAGCTTTCGAGTTACAAGTTGAGTGATCAACCGTTCAAAGTTGATAAATTTTCGGCATTGGGCGATTGATCGAGCGAGATGGGCAATCGATCACGGAAGGCTAAGCGATCGATTGGTCGTTATCACCGATCAATCAGTCGGCTAAAATGGGATTTTTCCAAATTCTTGCTATTTTTGATTTATGGCATGGATATATGTGTTATATTATCATTTTCATAAGAAATGTGATTATAATTGTTGATGATAAGATATTGAGATAGCATGACGCTAATATCTTATATGTGTGTAGAGCCGTCACATACCACAAGACATCGAGCAGGGTAAAGGTTTATTGCTGGTGATAGCTCTATCTATTTTTGATATCATCAGGTAGACGTACAAACACTCTTTTTCATTCATACATTATTGTGATTTATGTATGAGGTTGATTCCATGAATACCAACACATTGAGGCGTGATTATGTATTGATGAGAGGCGTGCAGTGATATAATATCTAAGACTCTTATATGGAGTTGAATGGCAGTATACAATGGCTACCAATATGATGGGATCATATTGAGCGTAACAGCAATGTTATATGTGCTACTCATATAAGGAGTTATTATATGATATGCAGCCAATGGAAATTGATGAGGAAATGGTATTCACTGGAATGAGATTGAAATGGAATTTAGATGATGATCAGGATAGATGAGATTGTGAAATGTCATGGCATATGCATTTAATATAATTGTAGAAATTATATTATGCTTGAGAATTATACAGGAACGACCCAAAGAACACGAGATAAGAAGGAAATACAGGGAGTATTTGTAACTACAGTATTTATATACTTGTTTAGTATATTTAGTTGACATGTGTTACATGTCTCGGTTCTGTTCATGATTTTTGTGGGTTGTTCTATAGGAACTATTTTGGGCAAGGGAGGCCAGGGTTGATGGTCCATTTTGCTGCAAAGACGATAGAGTAGTCGATTAGAAAAGTTAGAAGAAAGGATGCTTTTGAGAACTATTTTGTTGTATATTAATGACGTAATACAACTATTTATGTAATTAATCGACTAAACTCTATGATCAGTTGTACAAGTATGTTTATGTTATCATAAATATGGTTTAAGGTGGTAAGGCCTTAACAAACACTAAGCAATAGAGCCATGACAGTAGCAAAGAACAGTTGTAACTTGCAGCCAAATCTTGATAATCGAATCGAAACAAGAAGCTAATAAAGCATAAAAACAAATGAAAGGTTATCATTATCAACTATATGCACTTCTAGATCAAATAAAATATTTAAAACATATCATTGGTACTAATGCAGTTCAATGATCCCCCAGTGTTGTCGAAGAATAAGAGTCCAATGCAAATTTTTACAAAATTTAAAAAACAATTGATGACAAATAAGTAAATAAATTAGTATTTTATAATGGTAAAAAAAAACTAATATATATAAAATGTTACCACTTTCAAGATTTTTAGCATCCTCCAAAATCTCTTCAAGATTGATGTTATTGGGCGTGAACGGAGCCAGTCTTTTGTACAAATAAGACTTTTCACAACCATATGAGTCAATAAACTCCTAAAACAATCGAAGGTACTCGACCACCGGTACTGAATGCAGATTCATAAGCAATTGTTGATATTGGGAATGGCCAACACATCACGTGCAATTTGAGCAAGTATGGGAAATCTGTGACAATTTTTCTTCCACCATCCCAAAATGTCGGAAGAATCAGAATACCCCTCAATAATTTCATTGAGATACTTGTTCATCTCTGACATATTATCATCACAAAATTTTGTGCCTTTTGTTTTTTGTACTTTGCAAGGATTGATTGTATTTTCAAATTTGTTTGGCTCAAACTTTTTGCCTCAATATCACTTGATTCTTGAATAGACAACACTTTGGGTTATTTACCTAAATAACCCATTTTTAAAAAATATTTAACAAAATAACCTAAAATATAAAAACTTAATTTTCTAACCCAAAACGCCAACTGGGTTGGCGTGTTCATGGGTCACGCCAACCAAGTTGGCAGGACCAACTTAGAAAGTTGGTCACGCCAACATTCCAAAGTTGGCCACGCCAACTTTTGTTGTTTTTCTTTTTTTCTTTTTCTTTTTTTTTTTAAATTCAAACATATTTTCTTTTTTTTGTTTGATAAAAAAATTAAAATACAATACATAAAATATAAAAAAACAACTACTACTTCTGCACAGTGATCAAATATTCACTTACTGTAAAAAGTAAGAAACTCCTAAGCAATATAGAAGCACTACCATCTGCAAAAGTCCATCTCAAGTTTTCTTAACACATTGAGTTGTGCATGAGTGTACCTATGAGCTGTCATTTTCAAAATCAACACTAATAAATATCAAACAACACATGTTATATATATTATACCTTCAAGAAAATGACATATCCTTATTTTTTTTCATGAGTTATTTGGGGGCTTAGTTATTTAATCATTATTAATTTTTAAAAAAATCACAACAATACAATAGTTATAATTTTTTTAAAATTATATTTAAGTAACTCAAAATCAAATTGTGTTTCTTGGTGAATTTATAAAAAAATAAAAAATATATTGAAGAAACGCATGTTAGTCGTGCATTTGTTGGATTTTATTTCTTTTCCGTCAAATTATGTTTTTAAATTTGGTTCAGGGTTTATTAATGTTTGGGTTTTTTGGATAAGTTTGAATATTAAAATTAAAATTTATAGACATATACAACTGAAAGAAAAATAAAGGCTTGAAACAGTTGAAATAATATTTAAAGCAAATTTTTATTTTGATATAAATAGTATAAACTGAATATATATTTATATTAACCCTTAAATATGTCTTTCAGTTCCACAATCACGTCTATGACTCTATCATCTTCTAGATGGCTCTACTAGTCATATTGAGTTGATTAATGAGTTGTTGCAAACCAAGTTCATACAAGTATTTCCCCGCACTAGGCCCGCTGGAGACTCCTGAAAGATTGCTACTCGTGTATGGACTTGGTAGTTGCTTTTACAGTAAGCGAACATTTGATCACAGTACAGAAGTGATAGTTGATTTCTATATTTTATGCATTATATTTTAATTTAACTTTTTTATTAAAAAAAAAAAGAAAAAATGTTTGAAATTTTAAAAAGAAGAAAAATAAAAATCAAAAGTTGGCGTGGCCAACTTTGGAAAGTAGGCCACGACATGCCAACCAAGTTGGCGTGACCAACTTTCTAAGTTGGTTCCGCCAATTGGGTTGGCGTGACCCTTGAACACGCCAACTCAGTTGACGTTTTGGGTTAGAAAATTAAGTTTTTATATTTTAGGTTATTTTGTTAAATATTTTTTTAAAATAGGTTATTTAGATAAATAATCCCAACACTTTTGAGGTACTATGCTCCATCTTGTCCTTATTCATCCTTTTAGGATCTCAATAATTGTGCTTGAGTTGTTTCAACAACATGAGGGTGATTTTTACATGAGTTCATGAGAGCCATCAAATTATTCATGAGAGCCATCAAATTAGCAGTTCTATTATTGTATGGATCACAAAAAAAAAGTCTTCTCACAATAATTGCATTTGGCTTTATTTTCTTTACTGTCATTGATCAATTTTGTGAAATGTTCACATACCTCACTTCTTGGTTTCTTTTTTTTCGCTTACTTGTCTTAGTTTTAGAATCTGCATATGCTTCCATCGAATGTTGTGGTATGAAACAACTACCATCAACATCCATATTCTATAAATTTTCTTGCATTGACATCTACAAGTAAGAATATATAATTTTCGTCAGAATATATATAATCATAAAATGAATGTACAACTTCTAGAAAATCATATAGCATTTCTTTTTTCAGAAATAAGAAATATGGTTTTTGAGTTTTGTTGTTTAAATTTTTTCGTAAAGCATTTTTTCAGAAATAAGAAAATCATATAGCATTTATACAGAAATAAGAGCATCAGAAACTTCAAGTGCCTAGTAATAAGAAATATGGTTTTTCTTGAATATAGCATTATAATTTTAGAAAAATCGACAGTAAAATATATCTTTTTAAAAGTTGTTTTCCTAATGTTATTCTCTCCTGTCCATCTTTAACTAACTCTGCGTCGCCATAAGAATTTGAAATTTTTTTTACTAAACATTAGAGTTCACAAATCAAATCCAGAAGGAAAGGGACATTTTGTATGATGAAAGTTATAGTTGCTTAAAGGCCCACATCTTGTAATGTAGCCATATTTCTCAAAAATTGAAGTTTTCAGTTGAAAATTCATATGGTATTTGTAATACTAGTCTCGGTTTAGTCGGGATGAATAATAGCTCATGTCACTTTGGTCAGTTTCAAATTCGAGTTGCGCTTGCTGCAAAAAAATTGATTTAGCCCCCTCCCCCACTCAAAAAATATATATAGTCCCAAATAAATTATTTCTTTAACAAATATGGTCTCAAGTTTTGTTAAGAACTTATAGGCCATTTATGTCAAAAAATAAATTTGTGGGACTATTTGATAAGAAAAAATTATGTGAGAATACTTTTGTAGAAAAATAAATTTGGGATTGTATTTGATTAGAACTAAAATTTTTGGAATACTATTGTAAATATGTTATCGGACCATTTTTATAACCTGAAAAGTGCCAAGCCCCATACCAGTGGTGGATTGAAACAAACGCGCCCTCGATAAAGGTTCATAGACCAGAATTGCTATAACAATTTTTTTTTAAAAAAAACACAATACAGGAGAATGAGTAAGGTTGTCTTTGGATAGATGGATTTCATTTGAATAGAGAGAATTGATTTGAGAATAGATTTGAAACTTGGATTTGAAATTACACTTCTCATATATTCATTTCAAATATATCACAACCACAATTGCATTTACATAAATTAGAAAAGATACAGATTTGAAATACACCAAACAAAAATTCATACCAATTAAATAGATAAAATAAAAAATTTGAAATTCACGACTTCAAATCCTTGAATATATCTGAACAAGTATCTTATATCGACACAAAGTAGAGACATATAGAATTCACTAATAAGTATCTTTTACCGACCAAGTTCATCTCATCTACGCTCTTATTGAAATGCAATCTGGCATTGTGGATTAAATGGTGGGACACGTCTTCACTTTTCTAAAGTGAGGAGTACATATTCAAATCAATACATACTTATTGACAGTTGTACGTTTAAAAAAGAAGTAATTTTTTGAATTAAAGTTTGTTTTTTGAGTACTGAAACTATGAATGCGACTAGACATAAAGGAAAAAAAGTTATAATCCCATTGCATATGATTTGGTGCATAAAGTGGCCTTTTCACGCATGCGTTTTGGTTTATATTTGCTTCTGTTTGTTATTTTGTATTTAAGGGTTGTTTGTGACTACGTTTCAAAATAATTTATCTATTTTTTGATTGATATTTTATTTTATTGTTTTTTATATTGCTTTTTTAAAAATAATCAGGTAAAAACAAAATCAAAGAAGCAGGCCATGAGATGTTTTTCCACTGCTTTTACTTGTGCAATCGCAATTTTATATAATATGAAATTAATTAAACTATTTTTTTAATAGCAAACTCTCAATGTTTTTTTGTTTAAAAACAGTTCTTTTAATTTTTAGCAAAAACAACATAAAAGCTACTTTGAATAAGCAATTACATATACCCTTTAGAAATGATGCCTTAAGGTGAAGCATCAAGCGACTTATTTAATACGTCTAATGGACACTGCTCTTAAGAGCAGTTACAAAACAAATCATATTTGCTTCTCTCAACACGATAGTGTAAGCTACCTATTCTCCATATGCTAAAATAGAAAAATTGATATAAAAAAAATTCAATTTTAATTTGGAAGTAAAATCTTAACAATTTTTTTGAAAAAATAAAACACAGAAATATAAATAGTTTTATTCATTTAAATGGGTGATGTTTGGGCCAATTTAAATATGCATATGCAGTTGACTTTATTATGATATATTTCTAGCTAAAAGTGGATGAAAACGTGTCCACTTTTGAAATGAATTTTGTCGATACATTTAATTTATTTCGCTGTCATGATTTTTTTGGTTTTAGAAATAGATGATAATTCATTAACCAACTCAAGATTTCAGAAACTATAGTATTACGACGATTAAATGATAATTTTTGGTATGATATCATAGATAGATTGTCATTAGAAATATTCGACACTGCATCGAATAAATTTTAAAAACTTTTTAAATTGGACAATTAACCCATAAAATTGTCATTTATGTATTGGACACGCTCATCGACCGTATCCGACACGAGTGCCCGATTTTGAGGGGAGTGTCCGACATAGGTGTCTGATTTCAAATTTTTTTAAAAAAAATTAAGCACATGCCACATGGTGTGTGCGACATATTTTGATGAGTGTCCAATGAATGTCGATGTCTTAGAAATATTCGACACTGCATCGAATAAATTTTAAGAATGTCCATGCATAATAAGTAAAACCATATCTACACTATCTAATCTTTTCAAAAGTGTGGTAATAGTGGAGTTGCAGTCTCGTCCTTTTCTATATTCAAAATTATTGAAAAAACATTTGTTAAAAAATGGAATTTTCAAATTCGAAATATATATATATATATATATATATATATATATATATATATATATATGTGTGTGTGTGTGTAGGTTCTTTTTATTTAAAAAATGACAAAAGGGGAGAAAATTGTATTTATCAAGTGAATATTATATAAAAAGTAAAAATAAAACCAATGTAAAATTAAATATCATTTTAACGATGTGTTTTTAAAAAATCAGCTACATCAGACCCATTTTAGGGACTTTATATTTGATTTTAAAAAATACTGGATCTTAAATTAAGGTTATGTCTTTTTTTAAAAAATAATAATTCTGACAAGAGAGTAGATTGGAAAATATTTATATGGATCCAGTTTGTAGGGGTAGAACCAGAAAAAAAAAATTTGGGGAGGAATTTTTTTTCTAATAATTTGGGGGTGAAAAACAATTGAAATAATAAGGGTAAAAAAAAAATTTTTTTGGGAGGGCGGGGGTGCGCCCCCTAGGTCATACCCTGCCGGTTTGGATCTTATTTATATATCACTCAATATGATTAGTCTAAAATAGTTGAGAAAATTACTATAAAGTACCACTTTTTAAAACATCTTTCAACTAAACCTTCCAAAAATCTTCTTTACAACTAAATACAACTTGTAAGAAACTTTTTTCAAATAAGTCTATTTTTAACAAAACCTAATCTAATTAGTCTATTTTGAGTACTAAAATACCCTTCTCATTCTTACGCTCAAATTCCAAATTCTCAATTGCAGATCTCTGTTCTTCTCTCTTCACATGTCACATATCTTTAGTCTTCTCGCGTCAAATCTCATCTCCCTTGCGCCGATCGTCTATTCTTCATGAACTTAGGCTTGAAAATTATTCGCTAATTAACTTTTTTTCTTTTTATGGGTGATTAACTGTACGTTTTTTAATTACATATGCAGGTAAATTACCTTGTAAAAAATTCAAATGACGAATTGTAAGATATACAGATTGTTGGGTAGTTTGAAATGGAGGAAGAAGAAGCGAGAGTCAATGCTATTAGATATATAATATTTAATATTTAATTTGTGGAGGGCAAAGAAAGAGGGGAAACATGGCTTCCTCATTCTCTCGGCTCTCCATTTTTTGTCTCATTTTTTCTCTCTTTTTCATTCCCTCTTCTCATTGAGTCATCAGAGGGGTCACGTCGGAGAAATCCTGGCGTCCCCTAACGATATATTCGTGGTATTTAGGTATGGTTAAAGGGATGATTGTTTTTGGGAGCATCACACGCTAATTCACGAAGCTAGATCAGATAAAAATTGAATAAAATTAACTTCTTTTACGTGAGCTCGAACACTTACCTGTCTTTGATCATTATCACGAACCCGCAATGCCTATCTGATGTGAAGGTCCCGAAGGTAGCAAACAAGGTTCATCAGGGATCCAATATGGGCAGTGACATAGTTTAGACGGATCTAATATTGTAGATGATGATTTTTTGAGCATGTTTTTTATGGTTATGCATGTGGGAACAAATATCCCATTGAAAAATTGTTCTTCAAAGACAATAATTTTGGCAAAATGTTCTTGTATTCTTTTTTAAAGGTAACTCGAGGTTTGTATAATTAAAAAGTTGTTTTGGCCAGAGCATCTACAATGGAATTGTGTTTGTTGTAAATATGTGTAAATTGGCTATTAAGTTCCTACTATTGATAACTAAATGCAATAGTTCCATTTAACCTCTTATCTTTCCAAATCAAAGATGGAGAACTAACAATCTTAAACAATCAAGCAATACCCGGTAAACAAGTAAGCAACATTTAGCGGTGTATGTAAATTACACGTACCGATAGACTCAAGTACTGTCTTTAACAAAAATATAGTATATTGGTGCATCAGTGCATCAGCGCCTATCGGCGCATGTAAATTACATGTACTTATAGACTCATATGGTGCATGTAATTTACATGCACCGCTAGTCTATCGGTACATGCAAAATACATGTTCCGATAGACTTATGTGTTGTCTTTAACCAAAAATATAGTTTATCAATGAATTTAAATGCACTACCAAGTGATTTTACATGCACCGCCAAATGAATTACATCCACCTTGTGATATTACATGCACCACCAAGTGATTTTACATGCACCGTCAAGTGAATTACATTCTTCTTGTGATATTACATGCACCATCAAGTTATTTTACATGCACCTCAAGTGAATTACATGCATCTTGTGATATTACATGTACCACCAAGTGATTTTACATGCACTGTCAAGTTAATTATATTCTATCTGTGATATTACATGCACCATCAAGTTATTTTACATGCACCACAAGTGAATTATTGCACATTGTGATATTACATGCACCACCAAGTGATTTTACATGCACCACCATTCACCGCCAAGTGAATTACATAAACCTTATGATATTACATGCAGCACTTAATGACTTAAAGTGCACCACCTATTGAATTTAAGTGCATCACCAAGTGATTTTAAGTGCATCACCAAGTGATTTTACATGCATCACCGGGTGAATTAAATGAACCTTGTGATATTACATGCATCACCAAGTGATTGTACATGCACCACCAAATGAATTATATGCTCCCTGCGATATTACATGCACTGTGGTTTCAATTTAGTAAATTTTTTACTTGATTTCTCCCCAACTTCCGAGCAAAAAATTTGACTTGTGACCTATAGTAAAATTTAAACAAATTATTAAATTTAGTTGATTGTATGCTACGAAATGGGCAAAATTCAGCACCAAAATTAAAAACAACAACAGCTATGTGTTTTTGATTTCACATAAAATATATCATGAAATTATATGAATAAATAAGAAAAATATGTACTAATATTGGAATGAGGTTGTATTTATATTAAAACGTAACAAATTATATAGAAGGTATTAGTGTTTGTTTTGATATATGAACCACATGATTCTAGCGGTGCATGTAACTCACATGCACCGCTAGACTCAAAGGTGCATCACTTTGTTTAAGTTAAAAACTTCAAAATTTATTCAAACATTTCATCGAACATGCTACATACACTGTAGTTGTGGGTTTTATATTCAATATCTACAAACACACTGATTCCAAGAACCAACCAAACAAGAGCTGAAGTTCACTCAAAAGGAATTTGGCGTAAATCCACCTGCCATAGTTCTATTTTCATAATATATCCCACCACCGCTGCAACGGAGCTCACGTCTAGATTCACACCATCCCGCTGTTGAAGATCGATTCAAGTGCTAGAATTTGTTGGGAGCTTCGGTGTCCATCAGGATCTAAATTCGCTCATTTCTCTGATCGCACGGTGCTTTTTCGTGTTGTAGTGTGTTGGGTTAGTGAAAAAGACGATTCATTCAGGAAGATGATAGTTTAGGGTTAATTTGGCCATTACATTTAAAATTAGACTTAATTTGAAAGAACTTTTTTTGGGTGATTGGTAAAAAAAATCTTCTACCTAATTGTACTGACCCAAAATTTGTCCAAAATAGTTTGTATATTAATTTATGTATTTTTAATTTAAAAAATATTATATTTTAATATAAAATTTATATATAAATGAACTCCACACAACCATATGTATATAAATATTTCCCCATTAAAGTCTATAGGTTACGAGTCTCGTCAACCAATTAACACATACTGCAACTACGTAGTACGTACCTACAATTGCTGGTTCAACCACTTACAAGTTTAATTCGTGAGTTAATCATTCTCGACTGCTACTATGTACCTACAATTGATGTCTATTAATCCTGAGGCTCCGGGAAGTTAATTATACATTTATAAGACTAATTAAATTGTAATTAATGAGAAAGATACTATTTTACACTAACACCAATGATTAAGGAAATTGGAATCTAACTTTTTTTGGTACAACCTTTTAAATAAAAACTGATCAATCTTATATTAATCCAGTGAAAGATTCCCTAAAAAGTTAATTATTTACCTCGTTCAAGATCTGTTCACAATTATTTATTAAAAACATTCTTATATTATTTTTACTTAATTTTTTTTTAAAAAATTGCTTGTAAGTAAATACACTGAATGTCAGGCTCTGGCCAGATTCGATCGGATCCAATCGATCCCGGATTCGAAACAGGTGGAACCGGACCAATCCGGTTTCGAAACGAATTGGTACGGTTCCGATTCCGGTTCCATGACCCAAACCATGGAACCAATCATTTTCGTAACCCCGGATCCAATAGTTCGGATTGGGTCCGGATTATACCGGTTCCAACCGAAAGTGGTTAGGCAATCGATCGTCATTCTCGATGATCGGTCGTCAATGCACCCATTTTTTAAAAATTACGGCCTTTGGCGATCGATCGCCAGAATCATCAAGAATCTGGCGATCAATCGCCAGGCCTATTTTTTTATTTTATTTTTTTTTTCAGATTTTTTTTCTACCAATGATTAAGGAAATTGGAAGCTAACTTTTTTTGGTACAACCTTTTAAATAAAAGCTGATCAATCTTATATTAATCCAGTGAAAGATTCCCTAAAAAGTTAATTAGTTACCTCGTTCAAGATCTATTCACAATTATTTATTAAAAACATTCTTATATTATTTTTACTTAAATTTTTTTTAAAAATATTGCTTTTAAGTAAACGCCAGACTGTTCATGGGCCGGATTCGACCGGTTCCAACTGATCCCGGATTAGAAAGGGGTGGATCCGGACCAATCCGGTTCCGAAACGGATTGGTACGGTTTCGGTTCCATGACCCAAACCATGGAGCCAGTCTGATTTGGAACCCCGGATCCAATAGTTCGGATTGGGTCCGGATTATACCGGTTCCAACCGGAAGTGGTTAGGCGATCGATTGCCATTCTCGGTGATCGATCGCCAATGCACCCTTTTTTAAAAAAAAGTTACGGCCTTCGGCGATCGATCGCCAGAATCGCCAAGAATCTGGCGATCGATCACCAGGCCTATTTTTTTATTATACTTTTTTTATTTTATTTTTTTCAGATTTTGAGTTCAACTTAAATCGTAAAGGAAAAATACTAGTTTATTGAATATGTAAAACAACGTAAAAGATACATCATTTGAAATTTATAAAAAAAATACATTATTCATCATAATTGATTAGTATAGTCTTGGCCAATTCTTCTTATTCTTCGGAACTTTCATTGCCGAACTTGTCGACTCCTCCTTGTCTCTTATTTCTTCTCTCAGCATCGAACCAATCTTTTAGCAGCGTAAGCATGCACAATGATTCTGGTTTTAGAGAAACTCTAAAGTTACCAAAAGTTGAGAGTGCCGAGTCCCATGCGACACTGAATGTGTGGACTGCAAATACATCTCTAGCCATTTTGGCTAAGACTGGATATTGTCTTGCGTTTGCTTTTCGCCACTCTAGTACGTCAAAAGTTTCATATGTAATGAACATTTGACGCAGGAAAAACTGCAACTCATTTGAAGATGTAGATGACACTCTGCATCATCTCTACTTCTTTCTTCGAAGGCTCCTCAACAGATTAATCCCTACGCTTCGTGACTGAGTAACGTCTTCTTCTTCTTCTCATCCTCCTACGTGACGACGAGCTTTGTCATGTTCACTATTGTACAATCAAAACATATTTTGAAGAGAATTCATGATTAACGTCTTTTGATCGTCAACATCCTTATCCAAAAATTTAGTGTAATATTCAAAGAAAGTATCGAAAGATCATACACCTTGACTTGGGTTTAACAGTGTAGATATACAGTGCACATGTGGAATATGTTCCTTATATTTTTTAAACTTCACCTACATATGATAAAGAACGACGGCAATTCAATAGCATCTCTAAATTCAATAAATTTACAAAACATGTTAAATACAAGTGGAAGAAAATAATGAGAAGTATGATAATAAACACTAGAGAAACGATATGTTGCTTCTTTAAAAGTTGATAACAAAGCAGTTAAATTATTAACAAAATACCAATGCTCATCAGACAATAAATAACTTTCATCACTTTCACGCATTTGATAAGAGTTATAAAAATAAGTTAAAACATCTTGATAAGGTAACATCGATTCTAACATTTTATGCAACGAATTCCATCGAGTTGCAATGGGCGGTGAAAAAGAGTAAACCGAATATTCTGACTTGCACACGTATGTTCCCAATCAAGCTTAATGTGTGATTGTCGTATCCATTGACAACAATTTTTAAGTTTATCTATGCTACTATATTCAACATCCTCATAACCAACTTTTACAGCTAAATTAATTATATGACATGCACATCTAGCATGTAAAAAATATCGCTAAACATTGGTCATAAAAGTATTTTAAGTTGATGCATTGTCAAGTGTAATCGAACAAATTTTATCTACAATTTCATGAAATCTACAAACATTAACAATAAATTAGCAATTTGGAACCAATATGTGCAAATTTTAATTCATCAAGTGACAAAATTCTTTTTTTGCAAACACCAATTATCATCAATCTAATGACAAGTAATAACAAGAAAAGAAAGTAGTGCAGTATTCGTCCAAATATCAGTAGTTAAACTTAATCTGCAGTTTATAGAAGAAAGATTATTATTTCTTTTCAAAGTGTGCTAGAAATATGTCTAAAACATGGTTGGATAGAAGAAGAAAATTCAATAAAACCATCGTTTTCAGAAAACAAAAAGGGGAGTTTACATCTAACAACAAAACGAACGAATAATCATTTTTTGTTCCGGTGTTAAGATAAAATTAGTGCCGGATTGAGGATTAATTTGAAGTGGGTTGGTTCTCTATCTAATGGTTGTAAAGTAACATTATCAAAATTATGTTTCTTAACTAGATGTTTCTTAAAAGTTTCGGTATCGCCCGCGGAACCATCTGTTTTATAATTATACGTGATTTTACATATTTTACAAATAACAACATATTCGTTCGTACCTGATTTTGTCTCGACATCAAAATGCTCACAAACCTTGCTTCATTTGGGACGGTTACTCGGGCGACTCGAATCGGCAGTAGTTGCAGATGACCCACCGGATGCCGAATTTTGGGGTGCGACTGGTTCTACAATGTGTTCCGCTTCTTCAACATCGTAAGGATTATCGAACCCGACAAAAATATCGTAATTTTCTTGGAAATATAGGTGGATTTGCGAGACCATCATGACAAGTGGAAGATGATGCCATCGTATTATTGGAAATATATGTAGATCAACAAAACTAATAATAATATGATAAATGGAATAAAATTGTATGGAATATTGGAATTAGATGGGAAATGGGATAATTGAATGAAATGGGTAGGAGTGTAAGATTAAAAAAGTTGGAATTAGATGAAAAATTGGTGAGAAAAAATGAGGTATTTATAGAAAAATTTTAAGTATAATTTTTTAAAGAAGTAATTAATTTTTTTATTTTTAAAGTCATTGCCCAAACGGCTAAAATATCCGTTGGGCAACGGTTGTGGGGCTCCCTTTTTGTTTTTGTTTTTATTTTAATTTTTTTTCAAGTTCTGGTTCCAACCGGAACCGGAACCAGAACCGGTTACTACTGGTTCCATTGGAAATAAAACCACCAGATTGACGGTTCCGATCCAACGAAACCGCTTTGATCAGGGTAAATTCTGGAACGGGTTCCGGTTAGTTCGGTCCAATAAGCAGCCTGAACTGAATGTTTGCTATTAAAGTTAAAAAAAAAGTTTTAGAGGTTGCTTTTATAACATCTTCAAAAAAACCGAACTAATTAGGTAAGTCTCCTACAAATCAACCATTGGCTATATAAACAATACCTTTTTCTATAGTAACATCAATTATTCCACTAAGCAGATATACATTTTTAAGAAAGGTTATCAGTATACTCATAGATATTTAGGGTTACTAAAAGTTTGGTTCGATAATGAGTAATCCATCATACATAGCAACGCAGCGGAATAAAATTTTTATGGATTACTAAACACCGGATCTATACATAGGGGTTCATACCGGATAAAGGATTTACAAAAGTCTCACCCTTGTAGCGTGTTTGATGCAGAATCCTCGATGTAGCACCACGAGTCACAAACAAAAGTTTGCACATTTGTCTCTACGGTATCCACACGATCAAATCGAAAGGGATGTTCAAGAACAAGTTGCTAGACTTATTTTTGAACCAAAACTCAACTCTCGGTTCAAAACCGATCAACGACTACCAACAATTCCAACAAGCAAGCGGCGGCGGCCGTGGCTCTTGAAGGAGAATGAGGCGGCCGTGGCTCTTGAAGGAGTGGAGGCTAGGCTATTGATGTCTTGGATTAATTAAAATTAATCACATTGTTAACCAATTATATATATGATTTAATTAAAGGCTTTCTTAAAGCCTCATGGGCCCAAACCCATGATTTAATTAAATCCTTATAATCATTTAATTAAGAATCTTCTTAATTAATTAATTCATCTAATGAATTTAATTCTCTTTATCGATTTAATCTTTTGTGCGACCCGATAGGATTTACGTTACAAGCAAAGAGCGGTGTCTAGCAACACATCAAGGGTACCCAAATTACAAGAATGTCAATGACTCGACATAACCTTTAGAACTTGTGATAATATTAATCATGTAACTTAATCCCTTTGTCCTTTGTGTTTAGATTGAACACGAGTCATGGAATAGTCATACTCGTATATTCAATCTTTATTTCTTGATCCCCAAGTAGAACTAGAATAAACGAATAAGCTCGATATCTCATATCGACTCATTCGAGCATGGCCATGCATTTTAGTTCTCACTTGATCAAGGGCCAAACACTTCTCCTGTTATATAGGAGGGACAAATCATATCTCGATCAGTCAACATCCCTCTACATAATTCGTAGTGTATCCAATAGTCGCCTTTATAGTTTACCATGTTACGGTAACGTTTGACAATATCAAGATACATAACTCCTTATGTTGGGATCTCTGATGATCACAAGTCGTAAGGATTACATACATTATTATCACTATGAGAATTGCTTATGACACTCATATAACTATCCATGTAGCATTCTCATTGTGGGTCTGTCCAGTACATCGTTCTCTAACATGTACCCATGTGTTGATTTGATATCTCATATCAATGAACAGCTCATCAATCAACACATACTAGTCTCTACGTATTATCATTATCCCTATTCATGATAATACTTGACTAAGGACATCTTTAAGAATAATACAATATTATTCTAAGGACATTAACATATATATTTATTCACATTGCACAGTTAATCGAATAATATATAATAATGAATTGCCATTTCATAAAATCATAAACATTGTATCTCCAAACAATCATTCAATGATTTGTCTTAGGGCATATCCCAACAAATCTTCCACTTGCACTAAGACCACTCAGACATAAACCTAATGCCTAGAGATCTAGTATGACGATCATGTTTCTGCTGTGACAGTGGCTTCGTCAATGGGTCAGATACGTTATCATCTGTTGGTACTTTGTATATTTTAACATCTCCACTTTCAACGATTTCTCGAATGAAATGAAAGCGCCGAAGTATGTGCTTGGATCTTTGGTGAGATCTAGGTTCCTTAGCCAATGCGATCGCTCCATTGTTGTCACAATAGAGTTCTATCGGATCTTTAATGCTAGGCACCACTCCAAGTTCAGAAATGAACTTCCTAATCCAAACAGCTTCCTTTGCTGCATCCGAGGCAGCAATATACTCAGCTTCCGTTGTAGAATCGGCTACTGTTTCTTGCTTTGAACTCTTCCAGCTCACAGCACCTCCATTTATGCAATACACATATCCAGATTGCGATCGATAATCATCTTTGTCGGTTGGAAGCTTGCATCAGTGTAACCTATTACATTGAGCTCTTCCTCACCTCCATAAATCAAGAATATATCCTTAGTTCTTCTCAAGTACTTCAGGATATTCTTGACAGCAATCCAGTGACCTTCACCTGGATCAACTTGATATCTGCTCGTCATGCTCAAAGCATACGATACATCGGGACGAGTACATATCATGGCATACATGATAGATCCAATAGCTGACGCATATCGAATCTTACTCATGCATTGTCTCTCATCTGGTGTTGAAGGACAATGTTCCTTCGAGAGATATATGCCATGTGTCATAGGCACGAATCCTTTCTTTGATTCTTGCATGCTAAACATTTTAAGCACTTTATCTATGTATGTACTTTGACTTAGGCCGAGAAGCCTTCTTGATCTATCTCTATAGATCTTGATTCCTAATACATAGGTGGCTTCTCCCAAGTCTTTCATCGAAAAGCAATTCCCTAGCCAAATCTTGACAGATTGTAAGGCAGGGATATCATTCCCAATGAGAAGTATGTCATCTACATACAACACTAGAAAAATGATTATGCTCCCACTGACCTTCTTGTAGACACAAGGTTCATCTACGTTTTTGATAAAACCAAACTCTTTGATTGCATCATCAAAACGAAGATTCCAACTCCGAGAAGCTTGCTTCAATCCATAAATGGATCGTTGTAGCTTGCATATCTTTCCAGCATCCTTTGGATCGACAAAACCCTCGGGCTGTGTCATGTACACATCCTCGAGCTGATTTCCATTAAGGAAAGCTGTTTTCACATCCATCTGCCAGATTTCATAATCATGAAATGCAGCTATTGCAAGTAAGATCCTTATGGATTTAACCATGGCCACTGGTGAAAAGGTTTCATCATAGTCAATACCATGAATTTGTTTGAATCCTTTTGCAACCAGCCGACCTTTATAGGTTTGTACATTACCATCCATATCGGTCTTTTTCTTGAAAATCCATTTGCACCATATGGGTCGTACCCCTTCAGGTGGATCAACCAAAGTCCATACTTGGTTTGCATACATGGATTCCATCTCAGATTTCATGGCCTCTTGCCATTTCTCAGAATCAGTGCCCATTATAGCTTGTTGATAAGATGACGGCTCATCCTCATCAATAAGTAGTAAGTCACCTTGTTGAGTCACAAGAAATCCATATCTCTGTGGCTCCCGGTGTTCTCTTACAGACCTACGCTGGGCTTGTGTCTCTTGAGCAGGTACTTCTTCCACAACAGTTTGCGGTGCCTGCTCTGTTTCCATCTCAATCTCAGGTTCAATGTTTTCTTGTGGTTGAACTTCACTAAGTTCTATTTTTCTCCCACTGGTTTTTCTAGAAATAAATTCTCTTTCAAGAAATACACCAGTCCGAGCAACAACTACTTTGTTCTCGGTGGGATAATAGAAATAGTATCCTTTTGTTTCCTTAGGATACCCCACAAATAAACACTTATCAGATTTGGTCGAAGTTTGTTAGTGGCATGACGTATAACGTAAGCCTCACAACCCCAAATCTTCATAAAAGACATACTCGGACGCTTCCCAGTCCATATCTCATATGGTGTCTTTTCCACTGATTTAGATGGAACACGGTTCAGTAAAAAAATCGCTGTTTCTAGAGCATGTCCCCAAAATGATATCGGAAGATCTGCATGACTCATCATTGATCTAACCATGTCCAACAAGGTTCTATTTCTCCTCTCGGATACACCATTCCATTGTGGAGTATACGGAGGAGTGAGTTGCGCGACTATCCCACACTCCTTTAGATAGTCATGAAATTCTTGGCTTAAGTATTCACCTCCTTGATCTGATCGAAGGATTTTGATACTTTTGCCAAGTTGGTTTTGTACTTCATTCTTGAAATCTTTGAACTTTTCAAAGGTTTCATGCTTATGCTTCATTAGGTACACATACCCATATCTACTGAGGTCATCAGTAAATGTAACGAAGTATTGAAAACCACCTCTAGCTTGTGTACTTATTGGTCCACATACATCACTATGTATTAGTCGCAATAAAACATTTGCCCTTTCAACATGTCCCTTGAAAGGGGCTTTAGTCATCTTGCCCATTAAACAAGATTCGCATGTTTCATATGATTCAAAATCAAATGAATCAAATACTCCATCTTTATGAAGTTTAGATATGCGGTTCTCGTTTATATGGCCCAAGCGACAATGCCAGAGATAAGTCGGATTACAATCATTATTTTTAATCCTTTAGTATTTATGTTATAGATATGCATATCAAGATTTAATAAATAAAGACCATTCACCATTTGTGCAGTAGCATAAAACATATCATTTAAATAAATAGAACAACAGTTGTCCTTTATCATAAATGAAAATCCACACTTGTCTAAACAAGAAATAGAAATAATGTTTTTGGTAATGGATGGCACAAAATAACAGTCTTTTAAAATCAACGATAAACCAGAAGGCAAAGATAAATAATAATCTCCTATAGCTAATGCAGCAACTCTTGCTCCATTTCCAACTCGGAGATCAACTTCGCCTTTCGCCAACAATCTACTCTTTTTGAGGTCATGCACATTTACACAAATGTGAGATCCACATCCAGTATCTAATACACATGATGGAGAAGTAGATAAATTGACTTCTATAACAAAAATACCTGAAGTGGAAGTCACACTTCCTTTCTTTAGATCCTCCAGCTATACTTTGCAGTTTCTTTTCCAATGGCCGGTCTCACCGCAATGGAAACAGTTCCCTTCCTTTGCTATCCCTCCCTTTGGCTTCAGTGCATAAGACTTTGGCTTAAATTTAACAAAGACCTTCTTTGCTTTCTTATTGCCTTTAGCTTTGGCCTTTCCTTTGCCCTTATTCACAATAAGAACATTTGTGGCCTTAGTCTTCTTTGTATTTGCTTCATATGTTCTCAACATACCAAGCAATTGTGGTAGACTCTTTTCCATGTCAGTCATATTGTAATTTACTACAAATTGACTGAAGCTCTCAGGCAACGATTGCAAGATCACATCGGTGGCCAACTCTTGGTCCAATGGAAAACCCAGCTTCTCCAGATTCTCAATGTACCCAATCATCTTGAGCACATGAGTTCCAACTAGGCTTCCCTCTACCATCCTGCACTGGAACAACGCTTTAGAGACGTCATACCTCTCTTGTCTAGCTTGCTGTTGGTACAATTGCTTTAAGTGTTCGATCATATCGAACGCCTCCATTTCCTCATGTTGCTTCTGAAGCTCAGAGTTCATGGTGGCAAGCATAAGGCAGCCAACATCAAGTGCGTCATTCCGATGCTTCTTGTAAGCATCCTTATCGGCTCTCGTAGCCGTTAGGGGAGGTTCCTCAACAGGTAAGGGTTCCTCTAGGACATATTGTTTCTTTTCTTGCTTGAGGACTATCCTCAGATTTCTATACCAGTCTAGGAAGTTTGTCCCATTTAATTTGTCCTTCTCAAGGACCGATCGTAGTGATAATGTGCTTGTTGTATTGTTAGTTGCCATGGATATCTACAATATAAATATGCAAAATAAGTTTATGATTTAATCATTTAACATGGTCTTATATTAAATGATACTCCCACTATTTTGTTTAAAATTATCAACCCTCGAAACCTTTAGTGGGCCAAGATCCATATTTCGCCTAATCTTGAGTTAGCTTTGGCTAATCACCCAAGACTCGGTTATTTAGGTAGACAACACTTTGTCAATTACATCACATGTAATTCTTGGATAGTTGGACGAACAACGCTTTGTTCAATTCATCAAATGAATTATTATCCAACCCATGCCTCTAGGTTCCCAATCCTATTGAGATAACCTAGTTAAGTCGTACCCAATTTAAAGTATAACGGATATTACTTTTATCCTTTCGCGCCTTACTAAGATTGCCACGGTGCTTTGCTTTGGCAAACCCACACATGTACAATCGAAGTTTTTGACGAGTACTTTTAATTTTGGAAGGCATCTAAAACTTAATATTTTAGAGGGATTTATTGATCTTATGATTAGTTTGATAATTTAAAATATGTCCACTACATATATATGTGTAATACAATTATCAATCTAAAACATAAGATAAATCATGCATCAACATACATAATTAAACGTGACATGGTTATAGCCCCTACTAGCGATTTTCTCAAGCCAATGAGAAAATCCTAAGAGTCAACCTAAAGTAACTTCACAAGCACCTTCCTTTGGCTCCAATTTGTGAATGGCCTCCTCATCCCGGCACGATGCTCCATCTTCATTGATCACCATCAATAAATAAACTATACTATTTACAAGATATAGAATTCATCGATTCACATTCGAGGGGAACATAGGGGAGGGATAACATTTAGAATAAAATAGAGAAGGCACGACTCGCAGGTCGTATTAATATTACGAACATTCACAAATCCTATCTAATAGGTCAAATGGCTATAACCATGCACCACGCTCAAACAACACATAAAGCATGCTTTAACATTTAATTAATTAAATTCTAAACATTTTAAATTTAATTCTAATTAAAACTGTAAAATAGAATTTTGAAAAATTATCGTACGCTCTTGACATCACATGCCACGAACTAAAACGACTAAACCAAGAATCATCATGGTTCGAACCATCATGGTCCACGGCTGGACCAATCATGGGCCTAGGGTTCGAAACCCTAGCCCACGACTTGGTCCGAGCCATTGGCTTGGGTGCGGCGCCACTAGGGTTCCAAACCCTAGCCGCCTTGCACCATCTTGGTTTCTATCGAGCCAACTTGATCGAAACTCCGGAATTCATGAGCCACGAGTCACGGTCCAACCATGCACGGTTCATGCCGGTGGCGGCTCAACCATCTCGAGCCAAGGGTTCGAAAAACCCTAGCCCTCATGTGGTGTAGCCGCCAAACCGTATGATTCCGAGAACCATGGTCCGAACCATCGACGTTATCGAGCCAAAAGAGTTCAAAACTCTAACCATGTCTCGACACCTCCATGCACGAACATGAGCCACAACGACTAGGCCATCTCGAGCCAAGGGTTTGAAAAACCCTAGCCCTCACGTGGCTAAGCCGTGGGTCATGTGTACTAGGTGGTGGCCGAAACATCATGTAGTTCATTCGATTTTGCGCATTCGTGTATCGTATACAATTATTCGCCAATTATATCAAATACAATTTTACGATGATTTTCACAAACTCTTAATCATATCATATATGATTATATACAGTTTTTATAGCATGCAATATTATCCTAATATGATTAAAATAATTTAACCACATAAATCCGATATGAGCCTTGTACACGGCTCTGATACCACTGTAAGTAATCCATCATACATAGCAACGCAGAGGAATAAAATTTTTATGGATTACTAAACTCCGGATCTATACATAGGGGTTCATATCGGATAAAGGATTTACAAAAGTCTCACCCTTGTAGCGTGTTTGTGCAGAATCCTCGATGTAGCACCACGAGTCACAAACAAAAGTTTGCACATTTGTCTCTACGGTATCCACACGATCAAATCGAAAGGGATGTTCAAGAACAAGTTGCTAGACTTATTCTTGAACCAAAACTCAACTCTCGGTTCAAAATCGATCAACGACTACCAACAATTCCAACAAGCAAGCGGCGGCAGCTGTGGCTCTTGAAGGAGAATGAGGCGGCCGAGAGAGTGAGGAGTGGAGGCTAGGTTATTGATGTCTTGGATTAATTAAAATTAATCACATTGTTAACCAATTATATATATGATTTAATTAAAGGCTTTCTTAAAGCCTCATGGGCCCAAACCCATGATTTAATTAAATCCTTATAATCATTTAATTAAGACTCTTCTTAATTAATTAATTCATCCAATGAATTTAATTCTCTTTATCGATTTAATCTTTTGTGCGACCCGATAGGATCTTGTAATGTTGGCAGTGACATAAAATCTCATTTTATGTTACAAGCAAAGAGCGGTGTCTAGCAACACATCATGGCTACCCAAATTACAAGAATGTCAATGACTCGACATAACCTTTAGAACTTTTGATAATATTAATCATGTAACTTAATCCCTTTATCCTTTGTGTTTAGATTGAACACGAGTCATGGAATAGTCATACTCGTATATTCAATCTTTATTTCTTGATCCCCAAGTAGAACTAGAATAAACGAATAAGCTCGGTATCTCATATCGACTCATTCGAGCATGGCCATGCATTTTAGTTCTCACTTGATCAAGGGCCAAACACTTCTCCTGTTATATAGGAGGGACAAATCCTATCTCGATCAGTCAAGATCCCTCTACATAATTCGTAGTGTATCCAATAGTCGCCTTTATAGTTTACCCTGTTACGGGTAACGTTTGACAATATCAAGATACATAACTCCTTATGTTGGGATCTCTGATGATCACAAGTCGTAAGGATTACATACATTATTATCACTATGAGAATTGCTTATGACACTCATATAACTATCCATGTAACATTCTCATTGTGGGTCTGTCCAGTACATCGTTCTCTAACATGTACCCATGTGTTGATTTGATATCTCATATCAATGAACAGCTCATCAATCAACACATACTAGTCTCTACGTATTATCATTATCCCTATTCATGATAATACTTGACTAAGGACATCTTTAAGAATAATACAATATTATTCAAAGGACATTAACATATATATTTATTCACATTGCACAGTTAATCGAATAATATATAATAATGAATTGCCATTTCATAAAATCATAAACATTGTATGTCCAAACAATCATTCAATGATTTGTCTTAGGGCATATCCCAACAGATAATTCGGAAGTTCGGTTTCATTTTTAAATATCGGTTTAATTGATTCGGTTGTGCTTTTCATTTCAAAAATATCAGTTACACAATAAACTGATATTTTATAATATATTGTAGTATTTTAAAACAATATCGGTTAATTCAGTACCCGATCGAAATAATTGATGTATTATCGGATCGGTTTGTTCGATTTTAATCGTAAAAATCGGTCGGTTCGGTTAATTCAGTAACCGACATAAATAACTGTCGGTTCGGTTTGTTCAGTTTTAATAGTAAAAATCGATCAGTTCGGTTGGTCGAAAATAAAACGTTCGGTTTGATTTTTACAAGTCCGGTTCGGTCATGACCAAATGCTCACCTATATAGATATGTATATTGAATTTACTATAGTAATATAAATATAGTTGTGTGATGAATGACAATCATGACATATATGCATTGTTGAAGTTACTATAGTAATGTAAATATAGTTGTGTGATGAATGACAATGAAATATATGCATTGTCAACAACAACTGTGATCTCTAAATATGTTTTTGGTAGAAGAAATTTATCCTCATGGCTCGCTAAATGCCAATATTCATGTATTGCTGCTAGATGCCTAGAGCATTAAATCAATATTGACGTGGAGATATCTGCTTAGAAATAAGTGTTCATATTAGATAAGTTCATTGATTACTCTTGTCCTAAAATCTCTAAATTTTCCTACTTGACAAGTATAGAGTTCAAATCATAGTTGTGTGACATAATATCAAACCCCGAGCCCGGGACCGATGACATCGATGTTGCTTTCAAGTTAAAAATCCGAAAACAATAATGTCAAACCCCGAGCATAAGAAATAATCCTTCTCTCAGTACTTGGTCCTTGGAGTCTACAATTCAGTCTCAACCATTAACTTCCTCATGATCTCCACTTCATTGACATTTACCTCCAATAGGGCTGCTTAACGGACTGGGTTGACCCGAAACCAGTGCGGAACCGAACCGATTCAACTCGGTTCGGAACCGGAACATGGCCAACCTGTTAGGAACCGGATCCGATCCGGTAGTTACCAGATCGGATGTGTCTAGTGGATTGGAACCGGTGCTTACCAATTTTCAGATTAAACGGTTTCGGATTGAAACCGGAACCGGTAGAAATTTAAAAAAAATTAAAAGGTAACTTGGCTAGAAAAACTGAATCGGACCGGTCAAATTGGATCAAACCCGGAGAAGGTCAGAGCAATCGGGCCCATAATCGGTCGGTTCCAAACCGGGTCCGACCGGATTGATTCGTTAAGCACCCCTGACCTCCAATAATGTCCACATTTTGTAGCAGTTAATTTTCTTTAATTAATGAGAAGTAATGAGTTTGACTTGGTCTTTTTTAGAGCTTGTATGCGTAGGTAGAACTGATTGGACCCGCTGAGCCGATCTGTTGAGCTGATTTTCATGCATATATGGTCTTTACACATCAATCCATATGATCCAAGATGCATGCATCACGACTTGTTTTTCAACCTCTTGAGAATCATAAGGTGACAAGTTGGAGTTGCAATAAGCCAGATTAGAAGCTGGCATTGTAGTTACCTAGTTGGGGTTATGTTCACGTACGTACATTGATATTCACATGTTTTGTTAGATAATGAGCACTATAAATACAGTTAAACCTCGATAAATGAATGTTCGATAAAGTAATAACATCGTTTACATAATAATTTATTTCAGTCCCGACTTGGGCCAATGGATTAAAGAAATAACATCGCTAAATGCATTAAGTAATAAAATATTTAAATCCTTAAGGGCCCAATGAAAATATAAATTAATAATTATTGAATTCATTAAATATCTATAAATATACCAAAACCTTTCATGCAATCAACAATACTCATACAAGAAGTCATTTCTTCGGAAAAAATGAATACATAGTTGATTGTTTTTCTTTCCACCTGACCCAAAATGAACATTATTCTTAACTTTTGTAGTGCAGACACAACTTCTGTTATATTGTGCTCATGTTGTAGTAAGTAGTTGTTTAAGATAACCAATGCTTGAAAAGCCTCTTTTGACGATACATTTGCAACAACGCGACTATCATCTGGCCCTGGATCATTTTCATCATCATTGTTTATTACTGATTGGATAATTTCTTCGTCTGTAGGTGATTCCATAACTGCATCATTCTCGCTAGGATAGTTCAACAGATGTTCGACATTAATCACATTTCTATAGCGTAAATTAGAAATGACATCACTTAATCCTTGGATGTCTTCATTTAATTGACCAACTTCTGGTTCAGGAACATTATCTTTATCTTGCAATGCCGAAACAATTTGTTGTTGTTCTTCACATCAAATTTCCAAGCCATGCTAGCAAAATCAATAGCATTCAAAATATTACTTTTTTTCAGGATTTGGTGCTTCAAGCTCAAGGCCCTGCAAGATGCTAGAATAAAAACAACGATGATAATGAGCTTTCAATGCTCGAATAATCACATCATCACATGGTTGAATCTTAGACGTTGTGTTAGGAGACAAGAAAAATAACTATACATTTCTTAAGTCTTCCTCTACCTTTGGATGAGCTGGGCAATTGTCTACTATCAAAAGAACATTTATGTCATTCATTCTTTTATCAAGCCAACCAACATATTTTTGAAAAAGTAAGCCAGTCATCCAAGCATTCTTGTTGGATCGATACTCACAACTAATATTGTTCATGTTCACATTTTTAAAGCATCTAGGATTTGCATACTTACCAATAACCTAAAGAGGTACTTTGTCAGATCCATCACCATTGCAACAAATAACAAAAGTAATTCTCTGTTTGTCCTTTTGCGTCCTTCTAGCTGCTTGGTAGCAAGTGAATGGTCAGCTTCCAATCGATAAAATAATCCAGTTTCATCCATATTGAAAGTATCCTTCAACTGAAATTGGTCTAGTTTTGACCGTATTCCAGGTAAAAGCATTTTCAATGTTCTTCATGATAACTGAATCACTTTCACCGAATCGTCGATAAGACTTGATTCCATATATTGCCTTGAAACGTTCTAACCATCCACTAGAAAAGCTGAATTGTGGATTAGTTTAATCATATATTTTTTGCAAAAACTCTTTTGCTTTTTCCTGGATAATTTCTCCGGATATATTCATTTTCTCTTGCCTTTGAAGAAACCACTCATACAAAGTTTTCTCTAACTCAGGGTACTTTGCTATTACATCACTATTTCTCATCTCATTGGACAAATATTCAGATGATCTTTGAGAGTGTTTGATATTGTCGACTAACTGATAGACAAATCAAACTTTTGTTGCACCCATGCTTACATATCCTTTTGGCTAATAGTTGGATGCTCCTACTTATGCTCACAAATTGCACTCCTCATTTTGTAGATTAAAGTTGATTTCTTTACTCCTTTCAAATGATGAGAAGCCATTGGAGGATAAAATAATGTGTACTGTATTTGGAATATATCTACATTTTATAGCTAGAGACTAAACCTCTTCACATTCTACACATAAGTTAAAAGAATGTATGTAGATGAACTTAATTTTCAATGCACTAAGTTTCACCAAAAAAATTGAACTTCTCTAGATTCAAGTAATACTTTAATTGATGTCTTTTAAATTATTTTACCAGATACAATGTATGCATTTTACAATGAAAAATTATCCATAAAAAATATTGATTTACCAATAAATGAATAATTTATTCATTTATCCATAAATAAATAATCTCGCTAAATGAATATTCTTGTTCGGTCCCAATTATGCATTTATCGAGGTTTTACTGTATATAGACAAAATAAGAAGTATGTTTTAGAGAGCGAGAGGTGTAGGTGGGGGTGGAGAGGGGAGCGGATTCTGGATATACTTGTAAAAGATCAAATTAGTGATACCTGAACCATTGAAAGGCCATACGAGTGCTTATTGATTTAACTGATCGTGCTAATAAAATTCATGGAGTTGAATTTAATATCGTGTAACTTAATTTAATTAGTATTTGTACTTATAACGGTGATTAATTAATTTTTGACATGAAAATTCACTTTTGAAAAGTCGCGAAATTGGAAATTGTGACATGTTTTTCATAATAATAGTCGTTTCTTGCATTTTATATGTATAAGATCACAACCTTTAACTAGAAAATAAGAACATGTTGATGGTTAATCTGGGTGCAATAGAGTTTGGCTCTATACCGAGGAATAAAATTATTTTAATATTTTTTTGGATTTGTAAAATTATTCATTATCTACACCAATTTAAAAAATAAAATATATAATCATTCAAATAATATTAAGCACTATGAATCGAGATTTTGCAATAGTACAAAATTGAGTAAAAAGCATTCAAACCAACTATTTGAGTTCAATTGAACTATTATCAGATTTCAGCTGCCCAAAACGATGCACCAGCTTATGCACCAACATAATATTAAAATATAACATATTTTAAATAAAAATACATAAATTAACATACCATGTTAATATATTCATATTGAGTTGATTCATAAGTGAGACCCAAAAACTGTCTGTACAAGTATTTTCCATCCACAACCATATAGGTTATCAATGTGTTACACAAAAAAAAGAGAAAAAAATCATTTTCATCCTTGGCTTTAATAATCAAGATGGATACCCCTTGCACTCGTGACTCAGTATGTCTTTGGACCCGAACTTTATTTGGGCTTGATCAGCTTGAGAGAGGCCCAATTATAGTTTATAATGACATAGAAAGTTGTTGTCGGGATGGAATCTGGGTTGTGTACTATCCCTCGTCCTCCGAGCCGAGTTGACCCCATGCGTTAATCACCTCGAGGGCCGCAGTTGAAGATCGCCCCATCTGTTGTGGCCCTTCTTGTTCAACCAGAGCTCAATTACTCGTGTTCCACGGAAACAATCGTGAGTCCTCAGGACGGCCTCGGGCTGACCAAGGCGAAACTCATGTGGCTGAGGTGGAGCTCGTTGGCCGAGCTAGTCGAGCTGAGGCCGAGATGATCCCTGAGACGTCCATAATCTCGTGTTACGGCCGTCTGACACACTTATGGTGGTCCCGTTTACCGGGACTGGAGCTACAGGAGTCGGACACCTATTAAAGCAAATGATATGCCCACCAACCAATCAGAAGGTGGTCAAGTACCTCGAGTACAAAAATCATATCCCCAGATGCAGGCAAGATCGTAAAAGTGGGGAAATCCGTACAAAGTAGGTAACTGTTGTCTGGTCCCCCAGTATGTGGTTCTCACCACCCCCGACATCAGATATTGTCTCCTAAACCCTGGGCAAGCCAGGACCACTGGCTCACTCTTCTCCTATAAATATCAGGATTGTTAGTTAGCACAAGAAGAAAAAAGAGAAAAAAACTTGTCCTGCAAACTGATTATTTTTCGCTTCGCTATTCTTTCCAGCACCAACTTGATCGTCGGAGGGGTTTTTGTCGGAGAGCTCTTATCCGGCTCCCGTCTAACATCTGGTTTTGTAGGATAACTCATCCATTTTCCACATATAAATTTATTGTTACAAAACGAACCAAAAAACAAGCTAACAATTGGCGCCGTCTGTGGGAAATTGTGCGAAAGACGTTGATATAATGGTAAGAACAAGGAGAACCGACCTGGAGGAAAAACGAGAACATCATGCCTCAACCAATGGAGAAGAGCAACCACCCCCCGCGGTTAACATGACATTTAGGGCCCTTACATTTGAACAGCTCACCCGCCTAATTGCAGCCACCGTGAAACAGACCATGAAAAGAAACGAAGGTCTGTCAGATGATGTACTTGGGGAAAGCTCCCAGCACGAGAAGGAGCCTGAACATGGGGCAACTTCTCGCCCTAAAATGGCTACTGTCTCAAATCTAGAGGGTCGGATGGAGGAGCTGAAGGACGAGGTCCAGAGGATGAAGAAGGGAATGGGGGGTGAATGTGTCCCGAAGAGGGGAACCCCTTTCTCCAGCGAGATAGTAAATGAGGAACTCCCAAGTAATTTTCGACCTCCTAATGCTGGGGAGTATGCCGGGAGTACAGACCCGGAAGAACATTTGGGCAGGTTTGGTGTGCGTTTATCGTGTACGCCCAAATTAACCCTTCTTCAGTTAATGACAAAAATATGTAGTAGTGGAAGTAGGGATCGATCTCACAGGGAAGGTAAATTTATTTCGTGCCAAAAACGAATAGTAACAAAAGGGGTTTTAGGATGAATTATTACTACTAAGCAAATTCTATAATTAAACTAATTAACGAGATTAACTAAGATGATTTAAACTTATGAGAGCGAAGCGATTCTGGGTTTCCAGGTAACCGTACTTTTGGAAAATTATCTTTTAGTCATCAAATCAAAACATTCGAATTCTTTCAATTATCTATCGATTGGAAATTCAATTCCTACTCATCTTATTCGTAGTCAAAGAGAAAACAGCATTCAATTCAACCCTTACCAAATCTCTAATCACAACTACAGCCGTTAATGATTAAATCAATGATAGTTTTCAAAACTAATGAGTTCGATAAATCTAATCAATGAAAACTACAGCCGTTAAAATTGATTACTCAACCGTTTCTCCTAAGAATTCAATAACACCTACAGCCGGTTAATTATTGATCTTAGTTGTTTCTTAACAAACTATCGATTATGCAATTGAATATTATGTGATCGGTCTAATACACAAACACAACAATCATGGAATTCGAAATCTGAGAAACGAATTGAAATCGAAATAAAATTCAACAATCAAACCAAATTCTCATAAAAGGTTCAATTCCAAAGCAGGTATCCCTTCAACCAAGAATCGAAGAGTTTTAGCCTAGCATAATTAAATCTAAAAACAACAAAAATTCAATGGAAAACATTAAATAAATAAAGGAAAAGAAATTACTAATATAAATCACGATTCCGGCTTGTCGATTCCGGTTCCGTTCTTCGTTGTTCTTGAAGAAAACTTGAAAACAAATTAATCTAAAATCTCCAAAAATTCTAAGAGTATGAAAAACTATCAAAAACTGCTGCTAATGAGGCTTGTGTTCGATTTTTAGGGTATGGAAGTGATAAATATGGGATACAATCTTTTAAACATGGTAAAAGACTCAATTTCCAAATTTCCGGACTCTTCGGCGATCGATCGCCTGATGTGTGGCGATCGATCGCGAGGCTTTTATTTTTCAACGAATTTCTTGAGGCGATCGATCGCTATAAAGTGGCGATCGATCGCCGAGCTCCAGTAGACTTTGGCGATCGATCGCCACTTCTTCGCGATCGATCGCTGACCCGTAATTTTTGATGCAAATGTTGCTGTCCATAGGCGATCGATTGCCACTTCCGGGCGATCGATTGCCACTTCCAAAATTACGTTTTGCCCTTTTCTTGATCAACTTTGAGTCCTTGTCATGTCCATGTCTCTTCTTGGTCTTTACACATCATTTTTAGCTCGTTTTCTTCGATTGTACCTATAATTACACAAATATACGATTAGGTAGCATACATATCAATTTATCTATCAAAACCTACCAAATCGTAGACAATTAAGGACTCAAGATGTGTCTATTTCTAGTCACATCAAGGTTCGAGAACGTGGCCATGCTACATTGTTACTCGGACCGTCTAAAGTGCAAAGTGTTTCTAACCACTCTGGTGAGGTTGTGACAAACGTGGTTCAACCAGCTGGAGGCAGTGTCCATTACTTCCTTCGTAGGATTAAGCTTCACGTTCTTACACCAATATGCAAGCAGCAAGCGGTATAAGAGGACATCTCTGAGCCTATTCGAAATGAGGCAAGCCGAGGACGAGCCACTTCGGGAATATATCAAAAACCTCAATACCGTGACACTTGAAATACCGACCTGTCCGGCTGAGATTCTGATCAGCGCCTTCACCCAAGGCCTGCGAGGAGGGCACTTCTTTCGTTCCTTGGTCAAGAAAAATACATTAATGTGGAAGAAGCCCAGAAATTGAGGAGGGAAGGAGGTCGGGAAGACTACGGAGAGACGACCCAACCAGGCGGAGAAGCGGCCCGCGGAAGGGGCGCAACTCGGACTTTTTTCCCAATACAAGCAAATCTTGCAAAATCAAAGCCAAATCAGACCCAAAAAAAGAGGTCACTGACAAATACGATATCTTCCACCAAGCGACCGGGCACACTACTCAGGAATGCCATCGTTTGGACCAAGAGCTCGAGAAGGCGATACAGAGCAGTTCCCAGTTCAAGCAGTTGTTGTCCCGACCTAGTCCGCCCGAGGGTAATCTCTCTCAGGGAAGAGGTCGAGGTCTGTCATGGATGAGAATGAGAGGGGGACGGAACAACTTTTGACCTCCAGCTCGGGGTAGAGGACGCAGCCGAGGGCTCCTGAGGAATCCAGATAACACCGACCAGCCCCGAGGTAATTCACCAACTCGGGGCGTCATCAACATGATCTAGGATGGCACAACTGATGAGGATTCTAATAGGGCCAGGAAGGCATCCAGCATGAGAGAAACCTGAGTGTAGGAAGGGTTTGCAATGCCGAGGACAAGGTGGTCATCAGTTTTGGACCTCGGGACATGGAAGATGTGTGCGCACCCCATAACGATGCCCTGGTCATAAGAGCAATCATTGCTAACTACGAAGTCAGGAGGGTGTTTGTAGACTTGGGAAGTTCGGTGAATGTGTTGTTTGGCGAAGCCTTCCGGAAGATGGAGCCAATCAACACCCCCCTGTTTGGCTTTGATGGGCACACCGTATACCCCCGGTTAGATTTTCCTGCCCCTTTTTTGGGATCTGGCGAGGATAGGAAGACGAGATTGATCACATTTACCGTTGTGGCGGCCTTTTCTTCTTACCATATCATTCTTGAGAGGCCAGCTATGAACGAGTTCAGGGCTGTGGCCTCTACCTTTCATCAGAAGATCAAGTTCCCTATAGGGAAACGAGTGGGGGAGGTCAGGGGAGACCAACCCTCATCTAAGAAGTCCAACGCTGAAACCGTAAGGATAGAGGTGAAAAGGTCCAGAAGGGGTGGTGATGGAAGACATGAAGATAGCGGAGTGCAATTGTGCAGGAGGTGCAGGCAATGCGGGGCAGAGAGGAAGAAATCACATTGGTTCTGGGTCAGCCCGAGAAAACCACAAGAGTGGCCTCCAACCTGGACAACGACTTGAGGCATGATCTGGTGGAGTGTCTGTCCAAGCATGCCAGAATATTTGACTGGTCTTCGGTGGAGTTAACAGGAGTTCTGCCTACAATCGCCCAGCACAGGTTAAACGTTAATCCTGGGGTCAGGGTAACTAGGCAGAAGAAAAGGCACTTCGGACCAGATAAAGACAGAATTATCAGAGCCGAGGTTCAGACTTTGCTAAAAGCTGGCCAAATACGGTAAGTACAGTTCCCCACCTGGTTGTCTAATGTGGTTCTAGTTCCAAAGACGGCTGGAAAGTGGAGGATGTGCATTGACTTTCGTGGTTTGAACAAAGCTTGCCCTAAAGGATTGTTATCCTCTGCCGCGGATCGACCAGCTTGTAGATTCTACTTCCGGGTACGAGTTGTTGTGTTTCATGGACGCGTACCAAGGATATCACCAAATTCACAAGATAAACTAATAATTATTCAAAATATCATCAATTTATAATTTATCAAAAAAATATTTAAATTATCAAAATGAAATAATTTGTATAAATTGATGACACGTCTGATAGACATAATTTAATGAAATCAAAAAAATATCTTGGTTAATACGTAAACCAGCCATCAGAAATATAATTTGTACATCAATATGCTATTGATTTTTCTTTTGTTTTATTTGAGTGAAAAATTGATTTTACGAAGAATTTAATATAATATATTATTATTTAAATAAAATAATTTTATAAAAAATTACCAAAATTATAAATAAAATATCGATAATAATTATTATAATAATTAAAAAGTTAAACAAATAAGTCACCAATCTTTTTAAGTGACCTGATTTAGTCCTTAATGTTGCGTCAATTCCTGATTTAGTCTGTGAAGTTTTAAGTGACTCGTTTCAATCCCTCTCCGTTTGTTTTAATTGTGCATTTTAAAGTTTATGATTGATTTAAGACAATTTAGAAAACTAAATAGACTAAATCGGGTCTGTGTAAATAATAAGAACTAACTCGAGAATAAATACAAACAAAAAAGAACATATCATATATTATCCTCGTGTTTTTATAAGTAAATCAATTAGTTTTCGGGTTCTCTATTTCTTTCCTCCACTGTCCCCTCCCCATTACTCTTTCTTCAAATCTAACTTTTCAAGTCCCTCTCATGTCTCCATCCATCTGAAACCTTTTCAAATCCAATACCATTTATAAAACCCACTTGCAACAACTTCTTCTACATCTTCTCATTTTCTATCTAAAGTTTTCATAAAATTTGTCTGTAATGGCTGATCATAAGCAGTTGCTTCATGAACTGCTGAAAGAAAATCAGGAGCCGTTTCACTTGAAGAATTACATCACAGAGAGGCGATCCCAGTTGAAAAAACCGCCTCACAAAACCAGTTTACAGATAAAAAAGCAGAAACCCATCGAATCAGCTTCCACTTCTTTCACAAACCCCAGAAGTTTATGCAAACATGCTTGTTTCTTATCGTTTCAGAACTCGCCGGACGTTAGAAAATCCCCTTTTTCTGAGTTCCCGTCGCCTCTGAAGAGCCCTTGTAAGTCTCCACGCGGCGGTGGCGCCGTGTTCCTCCATGTCCCGTCCAGAACCGCCACTATGCTTGTTGAAGCTGCGATTAGGATTCAGAAACAGCAGCAGTCGAAAACCAACAAACCGCAGTTTAAAAGCGCTGGATTTGGGGTGTTTGGTTCCTTGCTCAGAAGACTTAAGGATCGGAGCAAGAATAAAAAGCGCTCTATCGAGAATAACGAAATACAATTTTCGACGAATCACCAGCAAGAAATGGAGGGAGAAATTGAAGAAAATGTAAGGATTTCGTGTTCCTGCAATAGCCCTGCTGCTGAATTGGAGGCCCCAACCAGTAGTTGCAGGTATCGTAGCTTGGAAGAGATGGTGGGTGATGATTTTATCTCTGAAGAAATGCTATTTTGCGCGAGCCCTTTCAGATTCTCTCTGCGCAGAAGCCCTTCTTGGTCAGGAAGCGCCGCCAGCCTTACGCCGGAGTTCAGCTCACCGGCGGCTTCTCCGCGTTTACCCGTAACACAGGTTTGTCTTTGTTTTTTATTCTTCCCTTGTTTCCCCCCAATATTACTATTAAATTTAATAATAATAATATAATTATTAACTATTTTCTATAGTCCACTGTTCTTCATGAAAATGATTTTTTTTATGAAAGGAATAATCAGTATAAATTGAATGAATGTCGTTGCCCTTGTTTTAATTTTGTGATGGGACATAAGATTCTTTATTTAGTTTTCCCTGAAATTTTATAATTGTAATTTATTTAGTATAATTTTACAAAATTATATATTTTTGGAGATGAAAAAAAATATTTAGGAAATCAAAATATACACTAATTTAAGTTGTGCATATATTTATATTATTATTTTTTATTCCTATTATTATTATTATTTTATTATTATTATTATTATTATTATTAGACATTAGACATCAGGACCGGTGTGTGATTCAAAATATTTGAATATCTTTTTAAATGGACGTGGCTTCTGGAAAATCTGGCTTGTAGTTGTAGTAATGTTAAAAAAATAATATATTTTTAAATGTGTAACTAAAGGTAACTTTTTAATTATAAATTGTAAACTACTTAATATTTATATATAAATTAATTTTTTTGATTGTCTGGCAAATATTTAATAGTGTAAAGATTGTTAAACTAATTCTGCAATTCATTACTTGAACGAAAACCCTATATTCAGTTTGACTGGCTTAGTTCTGTCGGTAAGGTCTGAATTGGTAAACGAAATGTCGACGTTGAATGACCAATATACCCTTGATTGTCGCAGTAAGATTATCTACAGTTCACCAGTTGTACTACCCTTTTAGAGATTTGGGTATCAATATATATTTATTTGGAACACACCTCTGCCAACCAAATCTTTTTTTAATTGGTTTTGTCTCCAAGAATAATTTTCTTCACTAAATGACAAATCTTAATTTTTGTTATTATGTTTGACCATGTCCTTATTAATTTGCATAACTATTTTATTTTTGACTTATATGTAAAAAGGGAGGGCGGAGCTAGGGTTAATATCCTAAATCTTGTATTTTTATTGGACAAATTTATGAAGCTAAGGGTCATATTTCCACATATAATGTAAAATTCAGGGTCGAACCCAATGAGGTGAACCTTAGCCTCTCCCATTAAAAGAGTTGTCGCACTCGACATCTCAATATTCAAGGTTTCCCATTTCGTTCTCATGGAAAATAATAGGTATTTATCGAGGGAAAGTAAAATGGGCCCTCTTGAGTAGTCACACTTGCTCTTTATCATAAAATCATATCTAGAATATATTGTCTCTTAATTATGATAATTTTTCATATATTTTAATAGGAAAAAGAAAATTATAAAACCAAAAATCCGACAAACCTAAACGGAGAAGAAGATGGTGAAGAGAAAGAACATTGTAGTCCGGTATCGATATTAGATCCTCCATTTGAGGACGCCGATGGCCACGAAAGCGAAGATGAAGTCGAAGAGGATGATTATGATCTCGATGGTGGTTACGCCAATGTTCAAAGTAAGCAATATCTTTCTACCAATATTTTTTGGGTCGAACATGTCGTACTTTGTCTAATATAGTTTATCTGACTGACCTAATTTGTAGGTTATTATGTTAGTCGGACATTAATGGTTCATAAAAAATACATATATTAAAAAGTTACATGCCCGGTCGTTTTCAAAATTCTATACGGTCAAAATATTTTCTGTTCATCTGATTTTGACGCTTTTTCTAAAATCCAACTAAATGGATCAGAAACGTACATGTTGATGGTCATGCGCTTTTAGTACAATTACAACAACGCGTACATCAATCCTAGTCACACGTGACACGTTTTTGTCCTAGCAAGATAGTAAAGAGGAAATGTGCATTGATGGCCCGCGTTAAATGTCAGGGTCCTTTCGCTATTATTGAATTGGGAAATTTATAAGAAATTATACATTCTATTATTGTGTAGTGCCTTTTTTAACATATATATATATATATATATATATATACATATATATATATATATATATATACATATATATATACGTGGTTATGTATGTATACAGGGGCGGACCTAGGGGAAGGTGGTGTGCCCGCATGTCAAAACAAAAAAAAATTTAATGAATTTTTTTTTTTACCCTTATTTTATCATTTTTTTTGTGCCCTCAATTTTTTTATAACCCTCAAATAGTATCAAAAAAAAATTCAACCACCCAAATTTTTTTTTTCTGATTCCGCTCCTGTATGTATATGCATATGTTAAGGGTGCAAAAAATGTTAACAAAACAATGTAGGGTAAGAAAAACGTTGGGGGTCAAAATATAATTTTAGGAATGTTAATATGTAATTTTTGAAGAATAAAATGTAATTTTTAGATGGTAAAATGTTTTTTTTTAAGGGATGCAAATACCCCTTGTTCGAGTAAACAAAAGTGAGATCTTTCTTCTTGAACTTCACATGTCATCAATAAGTCGCATTTGCCTCAAATTATATTTTAACCTTTTTTTTGTGATTAAACGTGTAGGAGCAAAACAACAGCTATTATACAGGCTCAGAAGATTTGAAAAGCTTGCAGAATTGGACCCAGTGGAACTGGAGAGGAAGATGCTAGACAGTTCCGACGAAGAATCCGATCAAGAAGCAGAAATTGAACCCCACGAAGAACACCCTTTGTCAAGACATGACACTTTCTTGAAGTCGATAAACCTGAAGAATCTTGTCACTCAACAGGACAAAGGAAAAATAGCTTTCAAGAGTAATAAAGAAGTCGTTTTTTGTAGAATTTCCGATCGATCGGGTCCATGGAAAGAAGTAGAGCTCGATACCATTGATCTGGACTTCAAGATGGATTTTGATGGATGCGAAATGGTGGAAGAGATTGCAGCCGAGTTAGAGCTTGAATTATTTGGGATGGTTGTGGAAGAATTATCAGGAGAATTGCTTTGCATGGATCATGTTTGCACATGATAGTTGTACACTCGCCGTTTTGGTACTATGTATGAGATCAAATAATTAAGGGATGCATAATTTTTATAAGTTATGGTATATCTCACTTTCATCAACTGGTATGACTCGATTCATGCAAGGATTACAAGAAACAAATTTCCATTAAATTTTATTGTACAATTGATGCAACCTCTAGTTTTCCGGAGAAAGAGGAAAATATGTTGTTTCCAATTACAATTTTCATATATAATTTATTTAATACATTTGCTAGACTCTTTATTTTTGACACTTTTTTATGTATTATATATAAAATATTAAGATGCGATGAGATCATAGGGCCACAAATATAAATATATATATATATTTTTTATATGCTATTTTTAAGGATATATGTGAAGATGCCATGATTATTTCTACTTTGGTAGTAGATAAAAAGTAACATCCATTATTGCACATATATGCATTAAAGTATTTTAAAAGTTATGCTATGTTGATGGCATATGGACATTGATTATTCCATCCTTTTCCAGAGATAAAAAAAGACCCAAATTTAATAATTACCTAAACTAATACAATCAAAATCTTTTAGGTCGTGTCACAAGCCATTGGCTTTGGTGACATCTGCTCTCAATTTGAGGGTGGATATAACGTGTATGAGATCTCTCATCTCTCACCCCAAATATTAAAAAAATATATTTTTGGTTGTATATGGACCGGATGATTTCATTTCAACAATAAATTCGAAAATTTTGATTTGAAATGACTTGATTAATTAGAAATTTAAATATAATGGTATAGTTAAAAAAAGTCTAAAATTGAAGATGATGGATTTGAAATCTATGGATTTCAAAATTAGTCAAACAATTTAAATAAATTTGTATTGAGGATATGAAACTCAAATCTATCAAAGTCTTCGATCCAAACAATATCATGTGTAAATATTGATAAAGTAACAAATTACTTTTCTCACATCTCTAGTTTGCACAATCTTTCCATCACAAACATCATTGTGAGTTAACTCTAGAGACGTTACGATTCTTCTAACAAATGAATGCCGATTTTGTTAACTTAGTGCCCACACAAGCAATAAATTTAACATTACAATTTATGCAGCGAACTATGGTTTAAATGATCCTATGCGACAAACCATAAGATTCAATACAAGAAGTAATAATATAAATTTTATTGCTTTCAACAAACATCGTCATTAAATTTATTTAGAATCACTCCATTCTTGGAGTTTACAACTTTCAAAGATACACAATCTAATTAAGTGGTAACCGCTAGATCATCCAAATCATTTGAGAGACGATATTCTCCGGTCACATTTACTTGACCCATAGCCCTCCCATGATCATTTTTATTGTGACAATCCTTCGCCATGTGATTGGGTTTTTCATATTTGTAGCATTTGCCTTTGAACTTCTTCGTCTTTCCAGATTTGGAGGCCATGCCGTCAAACTTGCGCTTTGTTCAGGTGGGTTTTTCCACTAAGTTCACCCGTGCTTCATGTTGGTGCTAATTTTCCTTCCTTTCAAAAATTCTGTTGTGCTCTTCGATTCTCAAACGAACCACAAGGTCTTCAAGATTCATCTCTTTTCGTTTATGCTTGAGATAATTCTTGAAGTCCTTCCATGATGGAGTCAACTTTTCAGTAATGGCGACCACTTGGAATGAGTCACTTAGAACCATTCCCTCCGCATGAATTTCGTGCACGATTACTTGCAAATCTTGCACTTGTGCTATCACAGGCTTTGTATCAATCATTTTGAAATCCAGGAATCTCCCAACGATGAATTTCTTCATGCCGGCATTCCAAGGATTGCCACAATTTCTTGGTCGTCTTCACTAGACAATACACATTGTATAATATGTTGTCTAGTCCGTTGAGAATATAATTATTGCACAGGAAATCACTTTGATTCCATGCATCAACCGCAGCCTTCTTTTGGTTGTCGGTTTCCCTCTCCATAATAGTAGGAGCATCCTCATTGAGGAACCTTGCCAACCCCAAGGTTGTGAAATAAAACATCTTTTGTTGCCATCGCTTGAAATCGTTCCCATTGAACTTTTCAGGCCTTTCATCATGATGAATTGGAGTCGTTGTTGCACTCGACGAAGACATTTGTTGCTAATATTGTCTTAAGATTGTAGTACAAAATTTATGGGTGTGTATCTTAGGAAAGTAGCAAGCAAAAACAACAAATGACTTTGTATTAGAAATGTCGAGGCGAGATTTGAAATCTCTGTCCTTAATACAATATTGTCCCGCTACGGTGCTAACGGTTTACTTTGACAATTTGTCTCCCAAGATACAACGAGCACTCCAAATCACAAATCCTTTAAACCACGAAGGTTTAAAAACGCTCAATATTAAACAAGGATGGAGATCCATAAAATTACTCAAAGTTTGATCTTCAATATGATGTGAATTTCAAAAATTCCATTTTAAAACCAGTGGGGTTATGTTATATATATAGTAAACCAAAAACAAGTCCGAATAGACACCATTTGGAGGCACTATATCGCCAAAAATCGCACGCGAAACGTGAATGAACATACTATTTCACAAAACAGATATACTGCTCGATCGATCAAGCAATGAGCTCGATCGATCGAGCTACTGTTCCAAAAGGCACGAATTTTCCTGGCCCGCTTGATTGAGCGAGCATTAATTTTTTTTTTCACAATTTTCCAACAATGATTGATCTACACAATGGGATAGCCAAGAAGAAATTCTTTCGTCCGACTAGTCCTGGGAGGATGGGCTTTCCCCAATATAATTTTGATGCAGTCATTATATACACGTGAAACTAACTCTAATTTAGTTTTTTTTTTTATCTATTACTAGGATTTGAACTTGTGACTATCACATTATGCTCCAAAGGGTTATGCTATATTGTTCCGTGGGGCCATATATTTATATTATTGAAAGTAAACTAGATGAGAGCCTCCGGTCTTAGCCGGATGATAAATATCAATGTCCCCTTTTGGAACATCGCGGATTTGAGTTCGGGCAGTGACCCAAAAATTATTTACAAAATCTCCATCCCCGTATAAAAAAATAAATTAAACTAGATGGAAAAGGTTCAACTACCAAATAGATGGCTCAACCCCTCCATTTTATTTAATTAATGTTATTATTGTTCGTTATTCTTTGCAAAAAGTAAGAAAAAATGGAAAAAAGAGAAGAACATTAATATAACTTGTGATTTCGAGATTTTATAAATAGAAAATGGGTTTAATTATTCATCAAATGATTTCGATTTTTTACTTTATTCTAATTATTTTTTCCTAATGCGGAGTTAGTTGGAACTCCCATTACACTTTTTGAGTTTATTATTTATATAATTCCTTTAATTTATGGAGAGGGGGTCTATTAGAAATTTATAAATTGGGTTATTTGGCAATTGTGGCCGCATGTGAAAAAAAACAAAAGAATCGTATTCACAATTTGGCCCGCATCACATTTTTTTTTTTGGAGTGGGGAGGGGCTAAATCATTTTTTTTTTGTGTCAAGCAAGACTCGAACTCAAATCTGTCCAAAGTGAGCATGCATTCTTATCCATTCCGACAAGGCCGGGGAGCACATCACATGTTTTAAAGGAACACAATTACAATATTTAATTTAAAAAAATCTTATAAGTTTTTATCCCAACCATTTCCAATCCTTGACAATAATGTAATTCAGGCGTGACACAAATGATTATCAACGTACTTAATCAAAAAGTTTGTTTACAGTTAGAATTAAGTTGCCAGCATGTGATAATTGATTGTTTTAATTTAATGAATCCACTTTATAAAAGTAGAACTCGATTAAAATTGTTGAGTTGCGAACCCATAAATCGCTCATAGATGGAAATACAGTCATCTACCATAAAAGGCATAACAAGTATGATCCATTGACATCACATGATGCAACCCCTTGTATTCACAAGTCGCTTAGTACGATGTTTTGTATTATCATTGTATAAGGAAATAAAGTTGTCCCTCTACTAAACGCTTGATATTAACAAAAAGTTTGCTTTAGATTATAGATTTGATGTACCACCTACTTTTTACTTAATTGCACACAATATAAATTAGTGTATATTAACTTTTATAATTTGTGTGTAAAAAAAATTAGAGATTATATTTAAATTAAGAATGCTAAATATGCTTTTAAAAAAAACGTTTTTTCGTTGTTATTTAAAATAATTATTAAATTTGATTATTTTTATTTTTTATGCATGTATTATAATATTGTTTTTATATTAAAGGTGATATGGTCATTTTGTTACCACACTATTACGTCAAGATAATTACTATACACCCCTATCTATTATAATAATATACTAGTGTCCCTTGTCATACCTTTGATGCATATACATTAAATTTCAATAATAAATTTAATTTTATGTAAAGTAAAAAAATTTATATGAAGCGAAATTATATTGAAATAAATTTCCTATCACATGTCATGTTTCAACTTTTATTTTGTTGTAATTTTTTGGTATGTTTTTTGGTAAATCTATAAAATTATTTGTTTTTCCTAAAATTTTAATAAATTTTAGTAACAAATTTTTAGTTGTAATCATTGATGGAGACAAACTACCATCAGAATTTGGGGTATGAAAGCTATATGAAGTTTAAATTGATGCAAAAAATGCAATATAATCCTTTTTGTTATTTTTCATATTCTTTTTAGTCTTGAGGATAATTTTGTTATTTTATTCAGACGTACGAAAGATTTCCTAGGGTCTTATGCTTAATTAAATAGTAGTGGTGGTAAGGGCCGAACACATGAAATTTGATAAGGAGGTCAAAAAAAATTTAAATAAAAAAAGTAGCGCAAAAAAAATTTTATGGGTTCAAAATATAATTTTAGAGAGAACAAAATATAATTTTTGAAAGGTACTGTAATTTTTGGTGGGTAAAATGCAATTTTTGGAAAAAAGGAATTTTAGGTAGGGATTGCGGTCTTGCCTAAGAGTAGATTCGCCCCTGGTAGCGGTGTAATTGACCAGATAAACAAACTAAAAAGTTGGACGATTGATAAATAAAAAGTTTCCTGATCTTACGAAAACAAGGGTATTTTGTGTCATCTTGAGTTAATCCCATCTATTATTTTATTTGTTTCATAATATTTAATAAAATAAAATAGCCGAATTACATAAATAGTACGAAATGTTTATATAAGAGTATGGACTTAGATATAAAAATGGAATTCTGGAAACATTTTCATACAATGGCATGTAATAGCCCATTAGGTATTGGACCAATAAGTCGTCACATATTGGGCTTAGGTCCATTACACTACTCAACCATAACTTGCATAAATGATGGGCTTTTTACAATTTATTGGAACAAACAAAAGAAAAACTCATAATATGCTTTTACATAATATTTAGCATGGATGTTTATAATTTTCAAAGAATGAAATTTATATTATTGAGACCAAAAGAGAGCAAATACTTTTTTAAAGGAGTCTTATATAATATGTAAGTATAAAAGTAAAGATAGATGTATAAATATAATTGTTCAGTGTGAAAACTTGCATGTGAGTGCAAGGTACGAAATATATCAAAAATGAAAAATCTAACTTTATAAACAAAACGATGTGAAATCCGATTCGTTCGTCGGTTCTAACTCTAAAGAAGTTCATATATGACATGAACACTAGATAAGTCATCATGAACGACATCAATATTGAAAATGAAACTAAGCAAATATGCAGAAAAAAAAAGTGGTTTGCTGGAAATATTACTAATTGAAGGCCTGAAGTCTGGAAATGATTTTTTGTAGAGTTTTTTTAATGATTGTCGAGTCTTTTTTTTTTATCCGACACCATTACTATGCAATCATGTCCACATCATGGCCCATAGACTAAGTCTAAACCTCAACATTCATCTCTTGCCTTTCTTTAGGGAAAACTTCGTGCCGATATCATATGATGAAACATTTTTCAAATTACTCCATCAAAAAAACTTCAAATCATTTAAGTTCATGTTCGGTTAAAATGACAGAAATAGACTTATGCACCTCCCCTGTTTACTCTAGAACTCTTCTTTGTAATCTCCATCAACTTCTGCTTCAAATTCTTCATCATCTTATGTTTCCTATGCTAATTACTTCAATTTCCATCGCCGAAAGATTCCTTCTCAACCCATGTCAGCTGCCCCACCAAATCTTCCACGAAAACACAACACCACCTTTCCTCCTCAAGAATTTTTAATTTTTGTATACACAAGGATCAATCCAGATTAGTTCCATACAGCATTTTACAAACAAGTTAACTTGGTAATTAAGAGAAAAGGATTAATAAATTAGAATGTTCTCTTCTCAATTAAATGAATAAGCTTATAATTATAAAATGAGTTCTCTAGGCTTAAAAATGTGAGTGTTTTGATTATTGTTTGAGGTTGAGTTGGGGCAGTGTTGTGAAGATTGAAGAGTGTAAATATGTGTATCATGTATGGTTGTTGCAAATGCTATCTTCTTCTTCCGCTTGTCGATTGTGTTGATTCGGCTTTATATTTCTTATGAATTTCAATTTTTTGTAATAATTATGTTTGTAGAATTTTTGTAAAACCCAAGTTACAATATATTTGAGATGCTCGATAAATGTTTCAAATTAAAATTTTGAGGTGGTGATGCACTTATCAAAACATATACTTTTATATTAAGGTGCATTGCTTCAGTCTAGCGGTGCACGTGTGATACGTGCACCACTATACTTAAGCGACATATTTATAAAAAAACACATTTTTTTTAAGGTGGTGGTGCACAAGCACCGCTAGACTTAAGCAGTGCAAGCATGAAAACATATATGTCGATTTGTCATCACTAAATAAATATGATTCTATTGCATAACAAATCTAGTATTCATTCGAAAAGAAACTGTTATGCATGATTTTTTTTACATAAATGATGTAATATACGGAGATTTTGGTATACTTGTGATTTCGAGATTTTATAAGTAGAATGGGTTTAATTTACGGCTGTTTAATGGGCCGAGTCAATCAGAAATCGGCCAGAAACCAAATCGGTTAGCCCAGTTCAGAATCGGAACCAGGCTAACCGGTTCCGAACCGCTCCGAAATCGGTAATATACTGGTCCGGAGTGATTTCCCTGATCGGGACCGGTAGTACCACCGGTTCCGGTTCGTTAGTTTTTAAAAAAAAATAAAAAAGGGTGGGGACCCGATCGGATCGATCTGGTTCTTAATGGATCAGATTGGTTACAGGATTACCGGATTCGGAGCCATCCCGGAACCGCCCTTTTCGAACCGTGCCGGATCGATTCGATCCGTTAAGCTGCCCTAGTTTAATTATTCATCAAATGATTTCAATTTTTGCTTAAACTCTATTTTTTTTTCCTGATGCGGAGTTATTTGGAACTCCCATTACATTTTTTGAGTTTATTAATATTTATATAAGTCCCTTAATCTATGAAGCTACTGTTCATTCTTAAAAAACAAAGGTAATTGTGGGTGCATATGAAAAAGAATCATATTCATAATTTGGTTTTAAAGGAACAAAATTACAATATTTAATTAAAAAAATCTTCTACGTTTTGAACCAAACCATTTCCAATCCCTAACAATAATGTAATTCAATAATGACACAAATGATTATCAACGTACTTGATCAAAAAGTTGGTTTATAGTTAGAATGAAAAAATTTGACAGCGCAGTCCTCAGCAGCAGCAGGCCACGAGAAGGTGTTTGGAAAGATTATAGTACAAAAATATAATAATAAATATTTTTTGAGGGGTGGGTGAGGGGGGTTTGTCTTGGGTGCACCCGGTGTTTGGTGCACCCAAGGCACATACATGTATATCTATATGTATGTATAGATATACATGTGTCTTGGGTGCACCCAAGACAAACCCTGGGTGAGGGCCATACACGTAGATTTATCCCTGACTATTATTTAGCACGAACTTTGCATTGCAACTATAAAAAAAAAATAAAGTTGCACATTTGTTAACAGTTATAATTTTTGATCTAGTGATAATCGATTGATCCTAACAAAAAACATTTGCTTTATACCATTGATTTGATGTGCCACCTACTTTAATACTTAATTTTTATCATAATATTTTATGCACACAATATAAATTAGTGTATATTAGTTTCTTTAGAAAGTAATTTTTGTGCAAAAATATTTAGAGATTATATTAAATTAACAATTTAGAAGATGTTTTTTTTTTTATGTTTTTTGGTTATTAGTTAAAATAATTATTAAGTTTGATATATATATATTTTTTTGTAGAATTTATGCATGTTTATAATATTTTTTCTATGAAGGGTGATATTATGATCAATTTGTCACCACAACATTACGCCAAGATAATTACTGCACACACCTATCTATTAAACAATTTTTTTGTTTTATCAGACACACCTATTCATTATAATAACTAGTTAATTTTTGCACGGAATGCATGTGCATAAAATAAATTTTTGTATAAAATTTAATTTTATAAATAGTAATTTTTTTTTGAAATATAATAAAGTTCGAGTATTTTTTATTTAAAGTTAATGTCTGAAATTATAACTTATTATGTTATGTTTTATTTAAAAATAGTAATAGTGAGTAAGGTGTATTTTGGTATGTAACGAGATACCCAAATTAGTTACTCTAAGGTCTCACACTATATATGTAGGTATAGAAATAGTAGTGCCCCTTGTCATACATTATATGCGTATACTTTAAATTTCAATATAAAATTTGTATGAAGAGTAATTATATTGAAATAATTGTTTCCTATCAAATGACATGTTGAACTTCTATTATATTTTATTTATAAAAATAGGAATTTTTTAGAGAGTGCTATTTTTGGAAAAAAATTTGGTATGTTACGGGAACCAAAAATTAGTTAGTCAGAGGTATTGTTTGGTGCATGGTATGGGATGATCGAAATATGTAGATACGTAATATGAGTGATAAAAAACTGATAGATATATATAAATTATATAGTGTGATTAATCATATGATGTTCGGTATCTAAATTGATTGTAGGTTGAGTAATAAATTATCATCTTATCAACTACACAAAACAGTACATTGGGTATCACACTTGATATAAACTAGCTATTTATCCGTATATAAAATATGTAATATTTTAAATATTTCCTAAAATTTTAATATATAAAATTTTAGTGGGATGTAGACAAACTACCATAAGAATTTGGGGTATGAAAGTTATATGAAGTTTAATGGATATTAAAAAAATGCAATATAATCCATTTTGTGTTATCTTTTTGTTCCTTATTTTGAGGATAATTTTGGAATTTTATTCAGACGTACCAAAAACAGTTTTGTAATTGGGTAAATCCGTAGTAATAAACGAACTAAAAATGGATCCTGATCTTACGAATAAAAGGGTGTTTTGGGAATATTTACGAGAGAAAATTATGTAAAGTTAATAGTTTTCTCATGTTGTTGTATATTTGAGAATAAAGTATTACAAAAGTGTTTTCTTTTTATTTCTTCCCCGATGTGGGATATATTCATTTTTTCATCCTCCTTAATTTTGTCCTTTTATTATTGTTAAGTAGGCATGTACTACTTTTAACGCTGTAATGTTATATTATTTACCCAGAAAAAAGGGACCCCCTTGTAAAAAACGAAGATTTTTTTTTTAAAAAATTATAGTTTTATTTTATTGTATTTTATTCCTCAAAAATTACTCTTTGGCCCTTTATAAATTATATTTTGACCCCTAAAAATTTTTTTGTCCTCCATTTTAATTGTAATATTTTTTTGTCCTCCCTTCCCAGAATTTTTGCGTCTACCATGGTCATAGCCCATTAATTGTTTGGGAAATTGCATGAAGGTACCATATGTAGAAATATTTTTCAACTAATTTTGGGAATAAACAATTGTACAGTAAAGGCCAAGTGGGAGGAAACTTTATTCATTGAGGTCCCTTCATTAAACACTAAATTCAAGTAGGTATTTTTTTATAGACTATAATACCCTGGTGCTTTAGCTTTTGTGCAATCTAGTCCATTCCCATATATTTTCCCTTAATGGCGATCCTTTGCGAAATTAGTATCAGAGCCTAGGTTTATTTTGGAAATATTATAATAAATTTTAAATATTAGTAATATCCTAAACGGAGGAGACGATTCAAGAAAACATTGATCCGAATGAATGTTAGAGATGTCAATCATACATGTGGTACTTCCAAAAATTGGAAGAACTTGAACAGGAACATGTGGCCGAAGCTCGACGATTCAAACGATACAAAAACTAGAGAGGGTGGCTATGAGGTTTTACAGGGTAAACCTCAAACTACAGTTGAGTTAGCCGAAACTTAGGAGAAAGACCATCCTGAACACGACTACATGATTCCAGATCCTAATGACCCAACGAGATCCGGACCAGATGAATAGGATCGAAGAACCAACTTTTCATGAAATCGAGTCGAAAAGTTCAAACATCTCTAAATATCTGAGAGAGATCCAGAAGACGGTGCAGAGCTGTGGGAACAAACAACAACATGTCCCATCACAACTCAATCAGATCCAAACTCAGATGGAGATGTTGATCAAACATCAGGAGAAAATTCTTCAATACCTTCGTGATGTTCAAACCCGAGTCAAGGAATTGGAGTCACGACCAATTTCTTCAGGAAGATGAAAATGAGGATGGTGGTAAGGAACAGAATCCCTTTTATATCAAAAAGGAAAAGCCGTGGAGGTCCACAGACCAATGACCGACATTGAAAAGAAGATCGCGGTCATACGAGGAGAACCTATACTTCCAAAGAAGTAATGGAAAGATTAAACTTAGAAGATCTACACGATCTTGTCGAGTCATTTGCGGGACTAAATCTTGTAAACTTAAAGATGAACGAGCATGAGTCTTGGGTCACACGAGCCACCACCAGGAACATGTCACACACCAGAGACTTTACAATTGGAACAATTTTAGATCCCCTAGTTGGAACAAGAAGTCATTCCCGAAGGCCATCATTACATCCAATGCCACGAGAAATCTCAGTTAGATCCGATACATCCATATGGACTCATGCCCAACATGGATATTTTGTATTTCAAAAACTAAGAAATACTGATCTATGAGTGGGTGTCTGCCATGAAAATTGTCGCTGGAGCACTTGATCTACTTAATAATATGAGTTTGGAGGGATTAGCCAAAGTTCCTTGTGAACTCACTCCCCAAAGCATCAAGGAGGAAGTTTAGCCGCACTAAAAACCATTGTTGACAGGATGGCAACGCTATTCAAAGTCCATTTCATAGGAGCGGGATACTTTCAAAGGACGGGAACAATATAAGGCAAAAAAGTACAAACAAGCTCTTTACAGCCTTGAACTACATGGCATTTGCCATGTAGATGCGTATATCAAACTCTTCACAGAGTATAAATGGAAGGCAAAGATTGATGACAAGTATGCATCTAAGCTATTCTTTGCCAAAATTCTGAGTCCATGGAGAGAAATGCTGTTCCAGGAGTATATACCACAAGAAATAGAGACGATGGAACTTGCAGAGTGGTGCCATCAAGCAGCACTCCAAAAGAATTACAAGAGATTAAGAGAAATGAACAAAACAAATCCTCTTTGTTGCGCACATAAAGACATCCATACTGTCGTTGTAAGCTACATCGATAGACGGAAGATGAAGAAACACAGAAATCATCAATATGCCCGAGGAAGTAGTTCGAGAAGAGTTAGATCTTCATGGAGACCTAGAAAGTTCTGATCAAAGCAGAAAGCCCGAAGTTACAGATCAGAGCAAATATCATGACTAACCAGGAGTAGAACCACGCCAACAGGTTATAATCAAGCAAGTACTAGCAGAGCACCAATAGGAGAACTTTCAGACGAACTCATACTAGAGCGAATGAAAGTTTTAAAGGTTGTAACTGCTGGATGTGCGGAGCAATATGACATATATCTACGGATTGTCCAGAGAACCAAAAACGAGGAATGAAATAGTTTGAGCTTACCAAGGAGTTCGAGGATGCTGTTTATTTCCGAGATTTGGTGCAGATATATCAATTTGATGACATCCCCTCAGATGAAAGCATCTACAAAGAAGAGATTTATTCTGACGATTGACGTGAATCTAGTTCAGAATCAGAGTGATGGGGAAATTCTTCAACACTTGTTTAGAGATGATGCATCATGATTTTTCTCTCACATGAATGTTTATCATAAAACTCTTATGAGGATCGTGAATGAAGAGCCAAAGCTTCAAAAGTATGAATGATTTCCAATTGGAGAAATGAAAAATCATTGGTTATGGTAGATCTGCAAAGCAGAAAGTATCAAATAATCCATAAGGTTACATCACGGGAAACCAAATTGAGATGCAACTAATCCCCTGCAGAGAAATACAGGAGACTAAATACAGGGTGAAAAGAGAAGTTGCTAATACACTATCATGGATTCATATTGGAGCCACTAGAGTTATCATCAAAGCAACTTTCAAGGAAAGAATATATTCGCCACTCAACAATGCAATCATTGACAAAAGAATCCCGAAAATCAAAGATTCTTGTTTGGAAGCAGTTGCAGGAAATTTGTATGCAGAAAAATGGCTTAAAATATCTATTCGAGAATTGCATACAATTTAGGAGATCGAGATTTCAACAAGGTTCTTACACTTCATCAAGATTTTGAAAGAAACTATTTGATGAAGGAATAGAATATGCCTTACTCGATGACCTAAAAGGTGTCTTACGTGCTCTCGAATATACATCATTCAGAAGTATTCTTGGGAAAGGAATTCATCAAAGTCCCTAGAATTTTCAAAGAGTTCGCAAACGCAACGTTGCCGGATATTATTGATACTCCAACAATTGGAGAGATCGACTTGAGGATACAAGACCAACCTATCTTGAACAGAAGTAGAAGCCTTATGATCGAGCCCAGAAGGATGTCTTTCCAACATGATATGTTAATCAGCAACTATCCCGGGGAAAAACAAAAAGTAGTCTCGAGCATGATTCACAAAATCTCAAATGTCTTTAAAAAAATGGAGTTCTGAAGTGTCCAGAAGGATGGCGAGAAGTTAAAATAATCTTCGATATTATTGATAAGGATAACATATTTTCTTGTCATGTCTTATATTATTTACAACAACATATAGTTGACAGATATCAAGAAAACCTTAAAATGGTGAAATTGATCTAATATTTGTCCGGGGTAGGAAGAATCCCAGGCATATCATAAGATTATTGTCCAGAGAGTGAGGGAGGCATCACAGGAAATTCTACATTAATTTTTCGCAGCAAACGTGGTGATGAAGGAAAACTTCGACACCCAAAGATGAAGGATCAGCTGAAATTCGGTAAAGCGATTCTTCAAATACGGCAACAAAGTCACGGTCAAAAGCAAAATCGAATCTTTGACGGTGCTAAATGTATTTCTTTCAGAGAACATGATGAAGAAGAAGTTGACCTATAAGACCTGTTGTTATTGAAGATGGCATTACAATGTGGAATGTTATGCCAATAGGATTGGCAAATGCTCCATAGATATATCAGAGGAAAATGGATATTATTTTCAAGGATTATTTCAGTTTCATATTCGTGTGTATTGACAACATCCTCATTGCGTCAAAAAACATGAAAGAACATCTAAAACATTTGGAAATATTTTCAGGTGTCTGCTACAAGGAAGGATTTATGCTCTCCCAAAAGAAATCAGTAATTGCCATAAGATAGATTGAGTTTCTTGGGATTGAAATCGATGGATCTGGAATCATCTTGCAGAACAATATTGTTGAGAAAGTGCAAGGATATCCGAATGATCTCAACGATTTGAAGCAGCTTCAGAGTTTTCTTGGAGTTTTTAATTTTGTTGGAATGTACATTAACAATCTGGCGATGCACAGAAATGTGTTCAGTACATTACTCATAAAATATGTTAAGCTTGAGTGGAATAAAGATCATCGACAAGCTGTCAAACAGCTTAAAAGGATTTGCAAGCAACTACCAAATCTTGCAATTCCAAACGACGAGGATGAACTTGTATTGTACACAGATACCATTGATCATTGGTGGACAACAGTTCTCATGAAAGCCACATCTGATGGAGAAGTGTCATGCAGATACTGTGACTGCCTATTTTTAACAGTGCATCTATCCGATGGCATATCAACGAGAAATGGTTCTTTGCTGTCAGAAATGATTTTAAGAAATGGCCATTATTCTTACTTGCAAATAAATTTGTCCTTAAAATTGATAATAAGAGTGTCAAGTCTAGTCAAAAAAATAAAATTGAATCTAAACCAGAAAAGGCTAGACTTTTGAGATGGCAAGCAGAATGCCAATATTATGATTATGATTATTGTCATTGTGAAATCTGGTAAAAATATTTTTTCAGATCTCTTAACAAGAGATGGATGTGAGTGAAGCCAATTCCATCATAACGAGATCAAAGCACCTCAGAGAATATTTGGAGGAGCTGGACAAGCAGATCAACAACCTTGTGATTAATGCGTAGGTCGCCAGTCAAGTACAGGAACTGGATAGGGATGGCAACGGGGCGGGTTTGGGACGGGTTTGGCCAATCCCAGGACCCGCCCCGCCACACATAAAACCCGGACCCGCCCCGCCCCGCTTAGACCCGCGAACCCGGCGGGTTAGACCCGCCCCGCCCCGGTTACATTTTTTTTATTTTTTATTTTTATTTTTAAAAAACATTTAGCTAGAAATCAATTTTGAAACACAAAAGTTGAGTTTTGTGATTAAATTTTATGTTTTCTCTAGTAAATATTTATAATACTAATTGTAAAACTATCTTTAAGCTTCTAAATATTTATTAATTTGCTCTCATTTCCTTCAAAATGTCCAACTTCTTTCACATGAACACATGAATTTTGATATAAAATTAAATAATGTAACTTTATGTTCAATCAAAGAAGTAAACTGTATATTCAAAAAATTAAAAATGTATAGCGGGGCGGGTTCGCCCAATCCCAGGACCCGCCCCGCCCCGCTTCCAAACCCGGTTGAAGCGGGTCCAGACCCGCCCCGGCGGGTCGGGTTCAATGCGGGTCCGGGTCTGGACCCGTCCCATTGCCATCCCTAGAACTGGATCTCCTGAAGGTCCAACAAGTTTTGAAGGCTACCATGCAGGCCACACATGTCTATGAGACCGTCTTTATATTTCCCTCCGAATGGATGCTTCACCGTCAAAGCTAAAGTTGTGTTTACGAGAACCGGGCTCATCAACATTGGTTGGGGATTCAAGTACCATCAACACAAGTCCTAGTATCGATCTTTTCAAGGAGGATACAAAATGAAAATTTGATTCCCGGGTATCTAGGATGCCTTAATAATCAAGCCAACACAAACACCTATGTGGTTAAAGCGGAAGAGATGAATCTTAGGCCATTGGCATGCCGGTCTAAGTTAATACCGACGAGCTTAAAGTTTCTCCTTCACAAGATTACTAGAAGACATTGAAGAAACTCTATACAATAGTGGGGTAATTCCCGAAAAAGTAACGGCCGACTAATCAGGGAAATACCCAAGAATGTGGTTGCATCCTGGTACCAAATCGGAGAGTGTCCGCGAATGGTTTGACTTTGGCTTCATGGACTCAGTTTTACCACAACACCAAGTTTTCAAGAGATTTCGAAATTACTGGAATCGATTTACAAGGGAGTGTATGACTCACTGCAAAATAACCATACACTCAGAAGATGAGACGTTCTGGAGTTAAAATTCTTAACCGCGGCTCCAGAAATCACAGGAAGAGGCCTTCATCCCAGCTTCCATTTCATAAAAGTGGACATGCCTAAGTGGAAGGCGGTGAACCAGATCAAGTCACAGGCCGAAAGAACAACAGTAGTTTCCCCGCTCACAGAAGATGATATTACCACCAGAAGAGCTTGGGGATTATGTGTCTGTCTCATTGAGATGGACAAAGTCAAGTATCCGTTCACGATATTCCAAAAAACGGCCAATGAGTCCTTCATGGTAAACTCCATGATAAGCCATACCACAAAATTTGCTGAAGAAATCTTTGAAAAGTAACGGCAGATATTGTGGGACAACAAGATTTCGACGACCAAAGAGATGTTCTGGAAGTTCTGCAACACGGTTCACTTCGAAAGATGGCAGGACCATGTCTGCCCGAGATGCCCGGAGCAAAAAAGAGCCACTGTTCGGGAAAGAATTCCCCGTCAAAAGGGTCCAAAGAAAAGATGACAAGGCAGGACCAGGAAAACATGGAAGATTCCCACTCGGACCGTAAAAGCCAAATTTCTAAGGACCATAGGGAGATATGAGTCATGTGACTCTGACGAGTACAACTATCATTATCAAAAGAAACCAAAATGGTAGGACCACCACTTCTGTCGAAAGTAGAAGGACCACGAGCTATCAAACAAGAATGAAGATGCATGCAATGACGTCTGATTATAGGAAAGAGTTGAAGTCCGGATTACAAATACGTCTCCAGACTTCTATAAATTCACAGGCTGAAGGAAGCAGAAGGCATCGACCATTCCCATATGTTTTCTTACAAATAAATCTTGTATTCTCCAAGCTATAGAATTATCAACTTTTCTAGCTTGGTAATTTTTCCATCTTTGTAATAATTATGTTCTTGTAATTCAGCTGGTTTTTGTATTTTGAGTTAAGCCTCATTATATAAGAGGTTAAATAAGTTCGTCTCCTCCCAGAATGAGATGTAATATAATAAATATTATATATATTTCCAGAATAAAAGAATTGATGTTGCCCATCTATCTCCCATATTTCTTTAAATATTTTACATATATGGTTATACTATACCCCCTTAGATAAAAAACGAATTATGATTGTGCTGCTTACCGTTGAAGGCCACATTGCAGAACCATCGGTTGCGATCGTGTGGTTGATGGTGATGAGCCATCAAATTTAGTAAGACCTCCAGCAAAGGAAAAAGAGAAAAGTAAACCCCTGGTATAAATCTGGTGGGATACCTTATGGTAGTTTGGTCAAAGATGTATATATCAGTTTGTCAAATTTTAATGTGATACAGAAGCATGATATGCATGAATCAATTTTAATTGGGAAGGTTCATTAGTTGAAAATGGGGTTGTGAAATTATTTGCGAAGTTCCTAAAACACAAGGGATATTGTTGTCATTCTGCCTATGCATGGACTTAAGTGAACTAACGTTTTTTTTCGGTGGACTAGGTTTAACTATCTTTTTCTAAAGGATACCGACCTGAATTTTTCCCTTAATTGTTGAATCAATAAGTCATCACATATTGGGCTAAGGCCCATTAAATCACTCACTCAATAACCAGCATAAAATTGATGGGCTTATTCCAGAAATCACATAAGAAAACTGGATTTGTGATGCATCGAACAGACAAAAGAAAACTCATAACATGCTTTATATAATATGTCGCATGGATGTTCATAATTCCCAGAGAATGAAATTTATATTATTGAGACCAACAGAGAGCAAACAATTTTTTTAGAAATGATTCTGATATAATATGCTAGAGCAAAAGTATAGATAGATCCATAAATATAATTGTTTGACGTGAAAACTTGTGCTGGCGTGGAGATACCAAACTTGCCCAAGAAATAAAATCTAACTTTCTAAATCAACGACACGAGTCCAGGTTCGATTGTTGGTAGAAGAGCTGAATTCTGGAAATTGATATTTTGTAGAGAGTTCTCGATGATTGTTGAGTCATTCTTTTTTTTATTTATGTTTCTTGAACAGATTACTTCATCTCCATTACCCCACTATGGTAACGTGCAATCATGTCCATATCATGGCGCAAAGATTTAGTCAAACCCTGGATATTCATCTCTTGCTTTCCTTTAAGAAATTTTTGCATGGATCATGTGTGAGTCCTGATCTATGCATCAGCATACAAAAATATTCAACCATTGTTCACAAGAATTTATGTGTATTGGTGAATAAATCAGAGCCCAAACCCAATCTATACAATAATTTCCCATTCCTTTTTCTGCTCACTGCTTGCATCAACATTGCCGACTCGGTTGGCCCACAACATTTTACTATCTGATTTAATTGAATGAGCTCAATTTAAACTAGGGATGGCAACGAATCCGGTATTACCCGGACCCGTTGCCATCCCACCCTCGGGTGGGTCTTGACCCGGTTCAACCGGATTTTGAGGCGAGGCAGGGCCTGGGTTTGGCTAAGTCTTTTAGCTAATATTTCTTTTTTGTTTTTATAAAAAAAATTTGTTCGCTGGGGAGAGGCAGGCCTGGTTTTTTAATGTAACAGAGCGGATCCCGATTTTGCAAAACTCGTCTCAGACCCATCCATTGCTATCCGTAAGCTAAACCTCTTTTTTTTTTTCTTTTACATATTTTTTTTGAGCCCAATAAGAATTGTATTACAATTTACAACCTTCCATACGTTTGAGCCGGCGTCTTAGTTGCTCTATTATTGCTATTTAATGGATTAGTTTGAATATGAGAACTAGGGTAGAATTTGAATGGAACAGATTATTGATTTGAAAATCTTTCAATCTTTAAATTATTCATGAGAATGTATGAGTGTTGAGAAATTTTTTTTGTCTAAATAAAATTTATCATGAATTGATTTGAGTTGTACACAATTTCATCTGTATGTTAATTTTCCCTCAATATATGAAACAATTAATGGCATTTGAATAGGGGTGTAAACGAACCGAATCGAACCGAATATTAAGAAAATTTTAAGGGTTATTTACTAAAATAACCCACATTTAAAAAATATTTAACAAAATAACCTAAAAAAAAAACATTAAATTTCTGACCCAAAACATCAACTAGGTTGGCATGTTCAGGGGTCACGTCAACCCAGTTGACGGGACCAACTTGAAAAGTTGGCCACGCCAACTTGGTTGGTATGGCCAACTTTGGTTTTGTTTCCTTTTTTTTTTTAACTTCAAACATTTTTTTTAATAAAAAAAATTAAAATTAAAATACAATACATAAAATATAGAAAGCAACTATCACTTCTGCACCGTGATTAAATATTCACTTACTGTAAAAAGTAAGAAACTCCTTACCAATGTAGAAGCACTACCATCTGCAAAAGTTCATCTCAAGTTTTCTTAACATATTGAATTTTGCATGAGTGTACCCTATGATCTGTCATTTTCTAAATCAACACTAGTAAATATCAAACAACACATGTGATATATATTATACCTTCAAGAAAATGACACATCCTTATTTTTTTCATGAATTATTTGGGGGCTTAGTTATTTAATCATTATTAATTTTTAAAAAAATCACAACAATACAACAGTTATACATTTTTTAAAATCATATTTAAGTAACTCAAAATCAAATTGCGTTTCTTGGTGAATTTAGAAAAAAAATTGAAGAAACGCATGTTAGTCGTGCATTTGTTGAATTTCATTTCTTTTCCGTCAAATTCTGTTTTTAAATTTGGTTCATGGTTTAGTAATGTTTGGGTTTTTTTGGATAAGTTTGGATATTGAAATTAAAATTTATAAACATATACAACTGAAAGAAAAATAAAGGCTTGACACAGTTGAAATAATATTTAAAGCAAATTTTTATTTTGATATAAATAGTACAAACTGAATTTGTATTTATATTAACCTTTAAATATGTCTTTCAGTTCCACAATCACGTCTATGACTCTATCATCTTCTAGATGGCTCTACTAATCATATTGAGTTGATTTATAAGTTGTGCGCAAACTAAGTCCATACAAGTATTTCCCGCACTATGCCCACTGGGTGACTCCTGAAAGATTGATACTCATGTATGGACTTGGTAGTTTCTTTTGTAGTAAATGTACATTTAATCACTATGCAGAAGTGGTAGTTGATTTCTATATTTTATGTATTGTATTTTAATTTTAATTTTTTATTAAAAAAAGAACAAATGTTAAAAGAAAACAAAAACAAAAACAAAACCAAAGTTGGCGTGACCAGCTTTTCAAGTTGGTCCCCCAACTAGGTTGGCGTGACTCCTGAACACGTTAACTGGGTTGGTGTGACTCCTGAACACGCCAACCCAGTTGGTGTTTTGGGTCAGAAAATTAAGGTTTTATATTTAGGTTATTTTGTTAAATATTTTTAAAAATTGAGTTATTTAATTAAATAACCCAAATTTTAAGGCTCAATACTCGAAATAGTTATATCCGTGTTTGATTTCGTGTTCGATTCGAAGTTCGAATATTTTTAAAAAATTGGCTCAACTTCAGCTCAAATCAAAGTTCGAGTTCGAATCGAAAAAATTCAAACATGTTCGTGAGCTATTCGAACTATTGTTCGAAAATAAATATCCGAAAAGTTTAAAATATATTTATTTTATATATAATTATATTGTATTAATAAAATATTAAAGTTCGCAAGCGGGTCGTGAATTATCGAACAAAGTATTTTAGGCTCGAGTTCGGCTCGCAAAAAGTTATTCGAGAATTTCGAAGACGAATCAAATATTTTTCGAGCCGGCTCGAAAAGTTCATGAACATGTTCTATTCATTTACACCCATACATATGAACGATGATATATATGAAAGTTAAGGTATCCTATTCTGGTTTAATGGACACTGTCCAGACCATTAGAATATTACATATTGATATCAAATGAATGATTAGATGCCCGCTAGGATGTCAATAAAACCCCTCCGCTGCGTCTTGCATAAGGCGATGACAAGTATTGCAGTAATTAATAGTTAAATACACCAATACAAGTTCTAGTTAATACTCAATTTGGATTTAATTATTTCTCCTCATCTCGAATTTGGATTTAGTCCTTGTACCTTGGTTTAATTTTTTGTTTAATTAATACTCAAAATTAGAATGAAATAGGAAAAAGAGTCTCAAAGGTTATCTATTTTCAAAGGCAAATGTTATTACCGAACAATTTATTATTGCTATCAAAGAAAAAATTGGTAAAACAGTAACAAGAATCAGTCTGATAATATCGGCGTCTTTTGCCAAAACCTCATTTTCGTAGCTGCACTAAATATCTCTCTCATCTCCGACATCATCCATTTTGATGAATTAATGGGTTCAAATTCAGATGCAATATTCAAAGAAAATCAAGAACACCCAATCAAAATCTGGGAATTGGACCAAAACCGTTTAGCTTTAATGCACCAAAAACTCGCGGAGACACCACGAATCCTCAGCCGATCCGCAGGCCGGACTTCCTGTTGCATCTTCAAAGTCCCCCAAAGCCTATTCGAGATCAACGGCCGCAGCTACCATCCCCACGTAGTCTCAATCGGCCCCTATCACCACGCCGATCAGCGCCTCAAAATGATCGAGGAACACAAATGGAGATTCTTCGGAACACTGTTGCATCGCACGAAGAGTAAAGGTTTGGTTTTGGAGGATTACTTGAAAGCCGTGTACCCACTTGAAATCAAAGCCAGAGAGTGTTATTCTACGGAGATAAATTTCAACTCTGATGAATTTGTGGAAATGTTGGTTCTTGATGGGTGTTTCTTGATCGAACTTTTCAGGAAGTTTGGTGGGGTTGTTGCGTTTGAATCCGATGATCCTTTGCTCTCTTTATCATGGGTTTATTCATTTTTCTTGAGGGATTTGATCAGACTCGAAAATCAGATCCCTTTTTTCGTTCTCGAATGTTTGTTTGATCTTACAAGACTACCCACCGAAGAATCGGGTCCGTCTTTGCGAAATCTTGCACTCAGATTCTTTAACAACGCAATTCAAAGATCCGATGATTCTTTGGAGAAATTCGAGGGTCTAAAACCGAAACATGTACTAGATTTTCTCAGATCAAGTTTCATCCCCGAAGGATACCAAGAACCTAGGCAAAATACTTACACAAACACTCATGTAATCCAGTGCATTTCCAAGCTCCGCCGTGCCGGGATCCAGCTAAAACCCGGAAAAGAAGACAGCTTTTTAGCCATTAAATTTAGACGTGGCGTAATCGAAATGCCAACGATCTCGATAGACGATTTTATGAGCGCGTTTTTGCTAAACTGTGTGGCATATGAACAATGTCATAGAGCATGTTCCAAGCACATGACAACTTTTGCGACCTTACTCGACTGTTTGATCAATACGGCTATGGATGTCGAATATTTATGCGATCGGAACATCGTCGAAAATTATTTTGGAACCGATGCCGAAGTGGCGAGGTTCATCAACAATCTTGGAAAAGATGTGGCATTCGATATCGATATGTGTTACTTGTCGGGAATGTTTAATGAAGTGAATAACTATTACAAGAACCATTGGCATGTGCAATGGGCGAGCTTTAAGTATACTTATTTTAGGACTCCTTGGTCTTTTATTTCTGCCTTGGCTGCTTTAATTTTGCTGGTTCTTACTGTGATTCAGACACTTTACACTGCCATGGGATATGTTCATCCACCACCGTAGGTTTGAATTTGTATTCTTGAATTTCTTTTTTGGGTTGTGGGGTTGGATTCTTGTGTTCTTATTCTTGGCTTTGATGGTTAGTTTTTCATTTTTTAAGTTGGAAATTAAAATTGAAGTGCGTGTTGGAGGAAAAATCCTTAGTTCCAGAAGGTCTTTGAATCATGGTTTGCATTCCAGCTTGTAAAAGGGTTGCACTGCAAAGACGTTCTGCATCCAGAAATTGCCGATAACTCGGTGTCAACTGAGTTGGTACGGCGGCGTCTTTTCAATTTATTTGCTTGGTTCCGCAATTATGAATTGGATTGGAAGATTCTTAAAAAAAGGGGGATTTTGATCTTTTATTTTGTAATTATTCATAATTTTATTATTTTTGTTTATTTTGATAAATATTTGGTTATGAATATTATAGCCATAATTATTTTATGCCTTATAAATTTTATGCCCTAGTAATTCATATGATTTTAGTTAATTGAAGAGTACTCGTAAAGTTTTTGATTAAATTAAAATAATATATTGATTATTTGGATCATATTGGTTACAATGGACATAATTTGTAATTTGTTATAAAATAATAGTATTGTATTATATAGAGAACAATTCAGAGAGAAATTTAAAGAGTTTTTCATATCACTTTTCATTTCACTTTAAGCATCTATTTATAGGCTTAAGATTATGAGTTACATGGAGGTGGAATATGGAAGGTAAATTGACATTCAATATACGTTTCATAACAAATATTACGTTTTACAAACTTCCATTCATACATGCATTTAACACATGCATTTATTAAACATATTTATAACACTCCCCCTTGGATGTCCATACGCTGCCTCATTAAAAACCTTACCAGGAAAAACTCATTAGTACAAAAAACATGGTTAAGGAAAAAAGAGTAAAGTGTGAAATAATTCCACTTCCTGAGCTCATCATTTGACATCTTTTAGTCGTCGCATTCCAATCTTGTGAACCAACTTTTCAAATGTTGAAGTTGGTAGAGTCTTTGTGAATAAATATGCCAGATTGTCATTTGAACGAATTTGTTGAACATTGATCTCAGCATTCTTTTGAAGATCATGATTGAAAAAGAATTTTGGTGAAATGTGTTTCGCTCTATCGCCTTTGATATATCATTCATTCAATTGAGCGATGCACGCACCATTATCTTTGAACAAAGTTATAGAAACGTTTTTGTCAAAATGCAAATCACATGTTCCTCGAATATGATGGATTACAGATCTTAACCAAACACATTCCCGACTTGCTTCATGGATCGCCAATAATTCAGCATGATTAGAAGGAGTAGCAGTTATAGTTTGTTTCATAGAACGCCAAGAAATAGTTGTACCACCACATGTGAACACATAACCCGTTTGTGACCGAGCATTATGATGATCAGATAAATATCCAGCATCTGCATAACATTTGAGATCAAATTTGGGTGCCTTAAGATAATAAAGGCCCATATCCATCGTTCCTTGAAGATAGTGAAATATATGTTTAACACCATTCCAATGTCTTCGTATAGGTGAAGAACTATATCTTGCTAGCAGATTCACAGGAAATGATATATCAGGGCGTTTATGACTAGCAAGATACATTAATGCTCCAATAGCACTAAGAAATGGTACTTCTAGGCCTAGTAGTTCTTCATTATTTTCATGAGATCGGAAAGGATCTTTGTGCACATCAAGTGATCTTACAACCAATTGTGTGCTCAGTGGATGTGCTTTATCCATAAAGAATCGTTTAAGCATTTTTGATGTATAAGCAGACTGATGTAACAAGATACCATTTTCTAAGTGCTCAATTTGCAAGCCGAGGCAAAATGTTGTTTTCCAAGATTTTTTATTTCAAATTCTTGCTTCAAATAATCCATAGCTTTCTTGAGCTCTTCAGGAGTCCCAATAATATTTAAATCATCAACATATATTGCAATGATTGCAAACTCAGTTCCAGACCTCTTAATAAAAACGCATGGACAAATATGATCATTCATATATCATTTGTTGGGTTTTAGAAACCCGAATAATCTTGGTTTTGATGTTAACAAAACTTGTTATTGTGTTGCTAACATATTTCATCAAGTGTGCAGTTCATAGATCATAATTAAGAGCTTGATGAATTACAAAGAAGTAGCTTGAAAATATCAAGCTGGACCAAGTCTGAAATCCTGGCAGAGCGGATTGTTTCGATCATATCTAATAGCTCGGATATCGAAGTGACGTGATTCTAAAGAGATTGAACAGCCAACCCAAAATACTAAAAGTCATATTTCACAACAGATCGGCTAGTTCGAATGTTATCAAGGAGAAAGGACGCCTGCAAGATCGAGCTGTACCGCGAAGAAACAGCAAGCTGTTTCAGCAAGCAACTGTCAGTCTGGTGGGCATAACTCTCAGCTCGCTTATCGGAACGGAACGATTCAGTGTGGGTTGGAACGCTAAGACAAAGATCTACAAGTCATATTTGGAAGTGAAAGACTGAATCGGACGTTAAGATGGACAAAAGGCTTCTGCAAGTAACGCCATGTGCTGCTGCATCCAGCAAACAGACAGCATGAGCATTGCCTCGTATTTCGAGCATAACTCTCTCATACAAACTCGAAATCGAGCGATTCTTGATTCCATGGAAAGCTAAGAGAAAGGGATACAACTTTCATGTAGATCACGTTGCCCAGAAATCAAAGAATCAAGAGTTACAAGCAACAAATCGAAGAGCAAGTTTATCAATCTGTTTTTGTATCAAGCTGATTGTCCAGACTGATCCGGACCAGACTGATCTGCCCGTGCTGATCCGGACCAGACTGATATGCCCGTGCTGATCTGCCAGACTGATCTGCCCAAGCTGATCCGGTCAATCCGGTCCGAAATACAAATAGCCCAGAAACCAGAATATGACTGTTGCAAGCTCGGGAATGATGCAGAACCTTTTCCAACGGGCATATTCTTGTGTCTAACGTATATATCATTACTTGGGGCTATATATACATGATTTGGAAGCTCAATAACAGCTGATTGAAGATCAATCCAAGCCTTCCAAAGCAAACCCACTTGGGATTCAATTGAGGAACTTAAAAGACAAAAGCTGCTAAATGAAGAGCACTCCTCAAACCTTTGGCACCTCTTACCTTGCTATATCATATTCATTATGGAATCATTTGTGCCTTTGTATTCACTCTATTCATTGTATTTGTGAGCTAAAATAGAAGAGTGAATACCATTGTAACGGTTGATGATTTATCACAACCGATGAGAGGTCTTTGTATGTGAGACATTAAAGAACATACATAGTTGAGTTGCTAGGAGTTCTAGTTGGATGGGGAATTCCCAACTGGATCGGGTTTGTACAACGGGATTGTATAAATCAAAGTCTTCTAGTGGAATCCTTCCATGAGGTGGAAGAAGGGGAGACGTAGAAGAATTACACCACCTTCGAACTTTCATAAATAAATGCTTGTTTATTTACTTTAATTGCATATCTTTAAAATGCCTTTCAAATGTTTAATCGGTTATAGAGCGGGTTATGCCGAGTGTCTTCCGCTCGGTTTTGTAACCGAACTCGATATAATCTTTCGGTGCAATTATTTCAAGAACACGAGCTATTGAAGCTCAAGTTGGTTGAACTCGGGTGTGGAATGGCAACCCACCCCCGTAATCGATTCTGACAAGTGGTACAGGAGCGGGTTGTTCTTGGAAAGCATTTTAACCGATTTTTTTAACGGATATCTTTTAAAATCATTTCAAAATTTTCTCATGAGCATGAAATATTTTCATAGCATATTTTTTTAAAATATGGTGTATGAAAATTTTAGCATAAAAATCAATTTCATTGCATTCATTTTGCACTAAAATAATTTTAAATCTATTTCAAATGTTCTAACTTTCGTTCAGAATGATCTAAACTCATTTTAAGTTTAAAATTTTTATTTTGAGATTTTATCTAACAATTTTCGAAGCATTTTAGTTTTTCTGGCAGCTTGCAGCGACTTTGGGAAAATTGGCATAACTTCTTGCTCGGATGTCCAAATGACGAACCGTTTTTTGCGTTGCAAATTAGACTCAATGAGGATCGCAACGGTATAGGTCTTGCAGCCTAATTCTTCACGAGGAGATGCAGCTTATTCTACAAACTTGACTCATGTGCTGCCACCGCTGAAAGAATTCTTGAGTTTTGTCAAGAAATTCAAATTTGTTGCCAAGTATGCTACATGCATCATCAAAAGAGGTTATTTTTGTTCAAAAATTAATGTGCATTGCATTTTTTTTAATTTGTTTTAGCCTACCTCATTTGCCCCTCACTTGCTCAAATTTTCAAACATTTTAAAATTAAGGGGGAGAGTTTAATCTTAATCCTTGAGGGGGAGTAAATTTATTTGTCTTCCTTTTTGATTCACACAAAAAGGGGGAGAAATATGTTGTTTAAAAAATATGATTTTTCTTGTTATGCAACATTGTGCTTTAATGTTCATATTTTTATTCAAGTTTTGTGATCATCAAAAAGGGGGAGATTGTTGGGTTTTAGAAACCCGAATAATCTTGGTTTTGATGTTAACAAAACTTGTTATTGTGTTGCTAACATATTTCATCAAGTGTGCAGTTCATAGATCATAATTAAGAGCTTGATGAATTACAAAGAAGTAGCTTGAAAATATCAAGCTGGACCAAGTCTGAAATCCTGGCAGAGCGGATTGTTTCGATCATATCTAATATCTCGGATATCGAAATGACGTGATTCTAAAGAGATTGAACAGCCAACCCAAAATACTAAAAGTCATATTTCACAACAGATCGGCTAGTTCGAATGTTATCAAGGAGAAAGGACGCCTGCAAGATCGAGCTGTACCGCGAAGAAACAGCAAGTTGTTTCAGCAAGCAACTGTCAGTCTGGTGGGCATAACTCTCAGTTCGCTTATCGGAACGGAACGATTCAGTATGGGTTGGAAAGCTAAGACAAATATCGACAAGTCATCTTTGAAAGTGAAAGACTGAATCGGACGTTAAGATGGCCAAAAGGCTTCTGCAAGTAACGCCATGTGCTGCTGCATCCAGCAAACAGACAGCAGGAGCATTGCCTCGTATTTCGAGCATAACTCTCTCATACAAACTCGAAATCGAGTGATTTTTAATTCCGTGGAAAGCTTAGAAAAAGGGCTACAACTTTTATGTAGATCACTTTGCCCAGAAATCAAAGAATCAAGAGTTACAAGCAACAGATCGAAGAGCAAGTTTATCAATCTGTTTTTGTATCAAGCTGATTGTCCAGACTGATCCGGACCAGACTGATCTGCCCGTGCTGATCCGGACCAGACTGATATGCCCGTGCTGATCTGCCAAACTGATCTGCCCAAGCTGATCCGGTCAATCCGGTCCGAAATACAAATAGCCCAGAAACCAGAATATGACCATTGCAAGCTCGGGAATGGTGCAGAACCTTTTCCAACGGGCATATTCTTGTGTCTAACGTATATATCATTACTTGGGGCTATATATACATGATTTGGAAGCTCAATAACAGCTGATTGAAGATCAATCTAAGCCTTCCAAAGCAAACCCACTTGGGATTCAATTGAGGAACTTAAAAGACAAAAGCTGCTAAATGAAGAGCACTCCTCAAACCTTTGGCACCTCTTACCTTGCTATATCATATTCATTATGGAATCATTTGTGCCTTTGTATTCACTCTATTCATTGTATTTGTGAGCTAAAATAGAAGAGTGAATACCATTGTAACGGTTGATGATTTATCACAACCGATAAGAGGTCTTTGTATGTGAGACATTAAAGAACATACATAGTTGAGTTGCTAGGAGTTCTAGTTGGATGGGGAATTCCCAACTGGATCGGGTTTGTACAACGGGATTGTATAAATCAAAGTCTTCTAGTGGAATCCTTCCATGAGGTGGAAGAAGGGGAAACGTAGAAGGATTACACCACCTTCGAACTTTCATAAATAAATGCTTTTTATTTACTTTAATTGCATATCTTTAAAATGCCTTTCAAATGTTTAATCGGTTATAGAGCGGGTTATATCGAGTGTCTTCCGCTCGGTTTTGTAACTGAACTCGATATAATCTCTCGGTGCAATTATTTCAAGAACACGAGCTATTGAAGCTCAAGTTGGTTGAACTCGGGTATTGAATGGCAACCCACCCCCGTAATCGATTCTGACATCATTGTTTCATCAAGTATTCACCAAGGCGATTATACCACATGTGTCGAGCTTGTTTCAAGCCATATAACGATTTATACAATTTGATCGAGTAAAGTTCTCTAGAACCGTGGTCATGTCCCTTAGGTAATTTTAAAACCATTAGGGATTTTGATATAAATGTCATTATCAAGTGAGCCATACAAATATGCAGTAATAACATCCATAAGACGTATTTCAAATCGTTCATTTGCTGCCAGATTAAACAAATAACTAAAAGTGTTGCATCCACAACAGGAGAATATGTCTCCTCATAATCAATACCAGGTCTTTGGGTAAAACATTGTGCAACAAGTCATGCCTTATACCGCACAATTTCATTTGTCTCATTTCGTTTTCGCACAAAAGCCCATTTATAACCAACTGGTTGCACATCTTCAGGTGTGCGTATTACTGGTCCGAAAACTTTACGTTTTGCCATCGAATCCAACTCTGTTTGAATTTCATCTTTCCATCTTTGCCAATCATTTCTAAGTCTGCATTCATCCACATATTTTGGTTCATGATCCTCGTTCTCATTTATAATAGTAATTGTTGTAGTATATGCAAATTTATCATCAATATTAGTTGTATATTGGTTCCATCTTTTCTAGTCGTGACATAATTTATTGAGATCTCATTATTATTAAAATTTTCAGGTACTTGAACTTCTTCTGGAAGTTTATTATTTGTCATGTCTGGAAACTCTTCAAGAGTTTTTGATTTTGAGAATTCTTCTGGATTTTCAATTGCCTCGATTTTACTATCTTCATTATTAGCTTCTTTTCGTTTTCGAGGATTTTTATCCTTAGAACCGACTGGTCTACCACGTTTCATATGCGCCTTTAATTTACTAATAATGGTAGAAGGTCCTTCAGGGACATTAATTCGAATCAGAGCATTAACAGCCGGTACATGTGACTTGGTCATACGCTTTAGGTCAGAAAAAACATCTGGTAATTGATTCACTAACTGTTGCAAATGAATTATCTTTTAAACTTCAAGTTCACATTATCTTGTGCGAGGATCAAAATGAGATAATGACAATTCATTCCACATAATTTATCAACCGACTGTTTATTTTCTCCCACTAATGTTGGGACAAATGATTCAACAAAATGACAATCAGCAAAACAAGCCGTAAATAGATCTCCAGTTTTTTGCTCAAGACATTTTATTATGGAAGGTGATTTATACGCAACATATATGCCCAATATCCTTTGAGGTCCCTTCTTTGTGCGTTGTGGTGGAGCAATTGTAACATAAACTGCACATGCAAAAATTCTAAGATGAGAAATGTTTGGTTCCTGACCAAAAACTAATTGCTGGGGAGAATATTCATGATAAGTCGTTGGCCTTATGCAAATTAATGCAGTTGCATGCAAAATAGCATTTCCCCACGCAGATATTGGGAGTTTAGCTCTCATGAACAATGGTCGTGCAATCAATTTAAGATGCTTAATAAACGATTCTGCAAGACCTTTTTGTGTATGAACATAAGTGACATGATGTTCAGCAATTATTCCAGCAGACATATAATAATCATTAAAAGATTGTGATGTAAATTCACCAGCATTATCAAGACGAATTTTATTGATAGTATAATCTGGAAAATGTGCTCGTAACAGAATTAACTCCGCAAGAAATTTTGCAAATGCCAAGTTGCGAGTTGATAATAGACATAAATAGGCCCACAAATATCTTCATGTATGCATTCAAAAAATGCAGGAGATTCATTTTTAATTTTCATCGGTGACGGCCATATGATTAATTGTGAGACCCCGTTATCCAAACAAGATTCTAAGGTGCAATTAAGAGAACTAATCATTCATAAATCAGAGTATTAGGCCGTGTTGATAATCCTGAGCTTAAGAGTTACAGTACCAAAAGAAGTTCAAAAGGAATTAGATACATTCCTAACAGAAGTGTACTGAACTAAAGCTTTAGTCTACACTATGTAGAAGCTATACAAAAGTAATTTCTGTTCTGCTAATCCTATAGCACCCCTTACAGCTCAGCGTATCAACCCCGACCCTGGTTCTCCATGTCAAAAGCACCTACAAAGACAACACCCAACACATGAGCACATGGTAATTCATATTCAACATAATATGAATGTAAAGCGTAAATGCATAAATCATAGATATAAAATACTTCCTGAATTCCAATGCATTTAAAACGCCCATTTTGGTTGTCCCTGTACCATAACTCATAATTAAATCAATAACTGATATTACGATTTTTAAACAAATGTCATGACATAACTTCACTTCTTAAATCTTGAAATCAATCCTTAGTCAGTTCATCATCAGTGTATTTTAATGCCCTTCGCTTCATAACTTTAGAACAAGCGGACCTCCCCCCCCCCCCCCCCCCCCCCCCCTCTCGCTTCATCATATAAGCGGCATTTCTAACCTGGCTTCGTATGGCAAACCTCGCTTCAATGTGCAAGCGGACCTCCACCCCTCGCTTCACATTTTAGCGGCAAGCATTAAAATCATCACTGTGATAACCGTGACTCGTGGAATACACACCAAATGTTCCACAACATACATATGCAACTACAATGCATAATCAACATGTATCACACTCACAATGCATAAACTGATACATACTTGCATCTATCGTGTGTCAAATTAATAAACATATAATACATGTTACCGTTGGGTGCCCGTACGTCGCTTACGTACCTTTCCAAAATATGGTATGTCGCAGGACTCTATCCCCTGCGTTGTGTGGCTATCTGTGAAGGCTCTACACAAGTGTACAACACAATATTAGATGCCAATAATAGCCCAATACCAAAAATCCTACAATAAATAACCAAAACACATAATTTGGCTTCTCGCGATCGATCGCCAATAAGCCCCGATCGATCGCGAGATGCTACTGCCTCAACATTCAAAATTCTGTCTTCCGCGATCGATCGCTGATGTTGTGCCGATCGATCGCGCCAAACTCGCGATCGATCGCTGAAGTGTTCTGCCTCGCACCCTAGTGCTCGCGATCGATCGCCAATACCTGCAAATCGCGAACAAATGACATTTTCGAGCACCTTTCAAAAGCTACCATAAAACACACGATAAACCATCATATCCCAACAAATTTTCATGCAAAATACATCAATATACTACCATGAGGCTACTCAAAACAAGTATCACAACAAAAGGCTACTAAACATGCTATTTCTATCTAACAATTTATCTAAACTCAGCCAATCTTAACCAAAAACGGGATATGGTTCCTCACCTCTCTTTGCTCCAACTTTTAGCAAGGTTACAAATCTAGAAATGGTAGATCTCCTCCTCCTTCTTGGCTACTGAAAGTTGGACGAAAAATGGGAAAGAAAGATTGGGGGAGAAGGAGTGATAGAGGTTGAGTGATAGGGAGGGCAAGTGGGAGGTATGGGCAGCTGATTTCAGACAAGAGGTATGGGTTGAGGGGGTGGTTGGGTGGTGGGTTATGTGATGTGTTATGTTTTGGTCTCGGTATTTAGCATGATGTAATAAAATATCCTCACATGCTATTTTATAGTATTTAATCAATAAAACACTTCAAATTTCAATTAAACATGCTATACCACAATGACCAACACACACCCCAAATAATCATGTCATAACCCAAATTCCCAACATATATCACATGCACCCTGAAGTGCATTAATAGGCCATGACCACCACATGACTAAGCATTTCCCAATATAAATAGATCAACTCCATAATTTAACACCATAATCCTCATATAACATAATAAATGTTCAAATGCAAATAATCATTTCGGGGATATCACAATACTCCCCTACTTATAAGATTTCATCCTCGAAATCAGCATGCACTTACCAAAACGAAACAAAAAATAAATCACATACCAGAAAATAGTTCCGGATAGTGCTGCACCATGTGTCGCTCCGTCTCCCACGTGGCCTCTTCGACACCCCTACGGTCCCACTGAACTTTGACCATAGGTATCACCTTGTTCTGAAGTCTGCGATCTGCCCGATCCAGAATTCTGATAGGCCGCTCCACATAGGATATATCAGACTCTAATTGTACCTCAGAAGGTTGCAACACATGTGAAGGATCTGGCTCGTACTTCCGCAACATAGATACGTGGAATACATCGTGTATACCGGACAGAGAGGGCGGTAAGGCCAGTCGGTAAGCCAGGGTGCCAACACGCTGTAAGATCTCGTACGGTCCAACATATCTCGGGGATAACTTCCCCGCATTCCAAAACGTACTACGCCTCTAAAAGGTGAGATCTTCAAGAAGACCTTGTCGCCCAAAACAGCCGACGCCGTTGATTAGCATATGCTCCCTGCCTGTAGTGGGCTGCTTTCATTTTCCTTCTGATTACCTTCACCTTTTCTTCCATTTCTTGGACCAACTTTGGTCCTCCGACCGATTTGCGATCCACGTTGTCCCAACATAACGGTGACCTACAACGTCTACCGTAGAGAGCCTCAAAAGGAGCCATCTGTATGCTTGCCTGGTAGTTATTGTTATAAGAAAATTCTACCAAGGCTACTGAATCCTGCCAAGAAGCATCGAACTCCAACACGCATGCCCTCAACATGTCCTCGAGCGTCTGGATAGTACGCTCGGTCTGGCCATCCGTTTGAGGATGGTATGCTGTGCTCAACCTCAATTCTGTACCCAGAGCTGACTGAAGACCTTCCCAGAAGTGAGATGTAAACCGCGGATCTCGATCAGACACAATCGAAATAGGGATCCCATGCAGTCTTACTACATCTCGAACATATAACTGTGCCATCCTCAAATACGTGAAGGTCATACTGTATGGAATAAAGTGAGCCACTTTAGTCAGTCTGTCCACGACTACCCAGATAGCATCAAAACCCAAAACGGTCCTCGGTAAGTGGGTCACGAAGTCCATGGATACGTGTTCCACTTCCACTCTGGCACTTCCAAGCTCCTAAGCTCACCACCAGGCCTCTGCCTCTCAGCCTTCACTTGCTGACAAATCAAGCATCGCCTAACGAATGTAGTAACCTCTTGTTTCATTTGTTTCCACCAAAACTGGCCACATAAATCTTTGTACATTTTCTTTTCGCCCGGGTGGATACTCATCCTGCTGCAATGGGGTCGCTGTAATATTCCCTGACGCAACTCAGGCGTATTCGGAACCACCCATCGGTCACCTAACCTCAAAGAACCATCCTCAGCTATTTTGAACCTCGACGACTGACCCAGACGAACCACTGACAACCATCTCTGGACCTCTTTGTCTGCCCCCTGAGCCTTCCGGATGTGTTCATAAATGTCTGGCTCAGCTAATAAAGTCAATACCTGTACCGGTGAAGCAGACACATCATAATCAAAACCCAACTGACAGTAGGAAGTCATCATAGCAGACAAACACATGACGTCCTCTGCTGTGTTCTTCACTTTCCGACTCAAAGCGTCGGCTGTCAAATTTGCTCTTCCCGGATGGTACTCGATTTCACAATCATAGTCTTTCAGTAGGTCCATCCATCTTCTTTGTCTCATATTCAACTCAGCCTGCGTAAACAAGAACTTCGGGCTCTTGTGATCAGTGTAGATGGTAAATGAGGTACCATATAAGTAGTGTCGCCATATCTTCAAGGCAAACACTATAGCTGCTAGCTCCAAATCATGGACTGGATACCTTGTCTCGTGCGGCTTCAATTGTCTCGAAGCATAAGCCACTACATGCTTATCCTGCATCAGTACGCATCTTAAACCCTGAAGGGAAGCATCAGTATAGAGAACGAACCGCTTGTTCTCCCTGGGAATCACCAATACTGGTGCCGAAGTCAATCTGTGCTTCAACTCCTGGAAGCTCTGCTCACAAGCTTCCGACCAAAAGAATGGAACTCCCTTCTGAGTTAGCTGCGTAAATGGCTTGGCAATCTTTGAAAACCCTTCGACGAAGCGTCGATAATACCTTGCCAAACCAAGAAAACTTCGGATCTCATGAACTATAGTAGGCGTAGACCAATCCATAACTGCCTCTCTCTTCCTGGGGTCTACTGATATCCTCTCACTATAGATAATATGACCCAGAAATGCTACGCTGTTCAGCCAGAACTCACACTTGCTGAGTTTGGCCTACAACTGATGATCTCTGAGGATCTGAAGCACCGTCCTCAAATGATTGGCATGCTCCTCATTACTTCTTGAATAAACCAGAATGTCGTCAATAAATACGATCACAAACTGATCAAGATACTTCTGAAACACTCTGTTCATCAGGCTCATAAAGACAGCCGGGCAATTCGTCACCCCGAACGGCATCACTAAGAACTCGTAGTGCCCATACCTAGTTCAAAAAGCTGTCTTTTGTATGTCATCAGCTCTGACTCGTATCTGGTGGTAGCCTGACCTCAAGTCAGTCTTCGAGTAAAGCTTTGTGCCCTGAAGCTGATCAAATAAATCATCAATCCTCGGAAGGGGATACTTGTTCTTAATCGTCTCTTTATTCAACTGACGGTAATCGATGCACAGGCGCATCGAACCATCCTTTTTCTTCACGAACAAGACTGGCGCACCCCAAGGTGATACATTAGGACGAATGTACCCCTTGTCGAGGAGTTCCTGCAACTGCACTTTCAGCTCCCTCAGCTCTACCGGTGCCATCCTATAAGGGGCACGGGAAATAGCAGATGTCCCTGGCAGTAACTCAATCTCAAACTCAACATCTCTGATCGGTGGAAATCCTGGAATATCATCCGGAAACACATCAGTGAATTCCGCAACTACTGGTATATCCTCGATCCTCAACGCTTCATTTTCCTCTGATACGTCCACGGCATAAATAAGATAGCATATGTGACCGCGTTCTAACAACCGCGACATCTTAACTGCCGAAATCAACAGAATCCTTGGACGAGAGCCGTCCCCATAGAAGGTCCACTGAAACCTCTGATCAGACAGAAAACGCACCATCCTCTGGCGGCAATCAACCATGGCCTGGTATCTGCTCAACACATCAATACCGACAATACAGTCAAAATCTGCCATATCCAACAAAATCAGATCAGCCCTCAGATCATCGCCCTCAAAATAAATGAGGAAATCAGATAATAGTCGATCCGCAATCACATGCTTTCCTGTGGGTGTCGAGACCATAAGAGGCGTGGGCAACAGAGACGAGCACAGATGGTGTTTCTCCACAAAAGCAGAAGATATGAAAGAATGAGAAGCACCTGTATCTACCAAAATAAATGCAGGATACGTAAGTAAGTAGCACGTACCAGCAATCACCTCCTCCGGAGCTGCCTCTGCCTGCTCTCGAGTCAGTGCATATACTTGACCCTGCGGCGGCCCTGCTGCCTGACCTCCCTGCGGTCGGGGTGCAAACTGCTGTCTCTGTGGTACCGTCCCGGCGTCAAATCTTGGCCTATTCGGCCCAAAGTCTGCCTGACCTCCCCGATTGGGGCAAACCCGAGCCAGGTGGCCCATCTTGCAGCAAATATAACAGCCTCGACAGTCTCGTGTCAAGTGAGATCCTCCACAGTTGTCACATTTGTTCCCTCCTGTTCTACTTCACTGTGCTGGTCCCCGATTGCCTTGCTTTTGATTCTGAAATTTCTTCCCACCAAATCTAGGAGATGAAGAAGCCCCACGAGGCTTAAACTGGTCTCCTCGTGGCCTCAGGCTGTCAACAACCGATCTCTGTGGTGGTACGAAAGGGGGTACAGCTTCCTTGTACACGCTAACCCCAATCTATGTCAGCTCTGCTCTAGTCAGGGCATCATCGAATGAGCTGGGGTTGTTAGAGACAACCCGGTCAAATAACTCTGGCCTCAGTCCCTTCAGAAAATGCCTCATCTTGGCATGACCGTTCACAGCGATATGAGGTACATACCTCAACAGTGAAGAATACTGCATGGCATAATCTGATATAGTCATGCTGCCCTGCTTCAGGTTGGTGAACTCATTTTCTTTTACTTGTCTGGCAACGGTGGAGAAATACCTGTTAAGGAACCGGGTCCTGAACACAGTCCAATCTACTGGCATACCCTGAGCCCTCAGCTCCATAACTGTTGTTTTCCACCACATGGAAGACATTTTCGCCAGTTGAAACTCTGCCAACCTCAGCCAGGCAGTCCGTGCACAGGGCGCTGACACAAATATCTGCTCCAGTCTCTCTAGCCATTCCTCGGCTGCTTCCCAGTCTCAGTCCCTTCAAATAGCGGCGGATGATAGCTCAAGAACTGAGTCAGACTAAGTTCCCCTGGTAGCAATATCTGTGCACTGGGCTCCATGCCCACAACAGGTGGCGGTAAAGGATTCGTCTGAGCAATACTCGCATTTATACTGCCCACATCTCATACTTCTTCATTGAGGTTCTCCGGATTAATAGCCGACATGCTGTAACATAAGGGTTAACAACAATACCAAAAGCAGTTCGTAATACAAGCCGTTAGATAACAATAGGAGAAATATTCAAAAGCATGTTAGTATGACAACTTATACACAAAATATGCATCACATGTATAAACATGCCCACCAATGAATACCTAACCAACTTGTTTCTAAAGGCTACCCTTCGCTCATTCCCTGGTTCTCTAACCACTGCTCTGATACCAAAATGTGAGACACCGTTATCTAAAAGAGATTCTAAGGTGCAATTAAGAGAACTAATCATTCATAAATCAGAGTATTAGGCCGTGTTGATAATCCTGAGCTTAAGAGTTACAGTACCAAAAGAAGTTCAAAAGGAATTAGATACATTCCTAACAAAAGTGTACTGAACTAAAGCTTTAGTCTACACTATGTAGAAGCTATACAAAAGTAATTTCTGTTCTGCTAATCCTGTAGCACCCCTTACAGCTCAGCGTATCAACCCCGACCCTGGTTCTCCATGTCAAAAGCACCTACAAAGACAACCCCCAACACATGAGCACATGGTAATTCATATTCAACATAATATGAATGTAAAGCGTAAATGCATAAATCATAGATATAAAATACTTCCTGAATTCCAATGCATTTAAAAAGCCCATTTTGGTTGTCCCTGTACCATAACTCATAATTAAATCAATAACTGATATTACGATTTTTAAACAAATGTCATGACATAACTTCACTTCTTAAATCTTGAAATCAATCCTTAGTCAGTTCATCATCAGTGTATTTTAATGCCCTTCGCTTCATAACTTTAGAACAAGCGGACCTCCCCACCCCCCCCCCCCTCGCTTCATCGTATTAGCGTCATTTCTAACCTCGCTTCATATGGCAAACCTCGCTTCAATGTGCAAGCGGACCTCCACCCCCTAGCTTCACATTTTAGCGGCATAGTAGCGGCAAGCATTAAAATCATCACTGTGATAACCGTGACTCGTGGAATACACACCAAATGTTCCACAACATACATATGCAACTACAATGCATAATCAAAATGTATCACACTCACAATGCATAAAATGATACATACTTGCATCTATCGTGTGTCAAATTAATAAACATATAATACATGTTACCGTTGGGTGCCCGTACGTCGCTTACGTACCTTTCCAAAATATGGTATGTCGCAGGACTCTATCCCCTGCGTTGTGTGGCTATCTGTGAAGGCTCTACACAAGTGTACAACACAATATTAGATGCCAATAATAGCCCAATACCAAAAATCCTACAATAAATAACCAAAACACATAATTTCCCTTCTCGCGATCGATCGCCAATAAGCCCCGATCGATCGCGAGATGCTACTGCCTCAACATTCAAAATTCTGTCTTCCGCGATCGATCACTGATGTTGTGCCGATCGATCGCGCCAAACTTGCGATCGATCGCTGAAGTGTTCTGCCTCGCACCCTAGTGCTCGCGATCGATCGGGAAAACGCGCCGATCGATCGCCAATACCTGGAAATCGCGAACACATGACATTTTCGAGCACCTTTCAAAAGCTACCATAAAACACATGATAAACCATCATATCCCAACAAATTTTCATGCAAAATACATCAATATACTACCATGAGGCTACTCAAAACAAGTATCACAACAAAAGGCTGCTAAACATGCCATTTCTATCTAACAATTTATCTAAACTCAGCCAAACTTAACCAAAAACAGGATATGGTTCCTCACCCCTCTTTGCTCCAACTTTTAGCAAGGCAAGTCTAGAAATGACAGATCTCCTCCTCCTTCTTGGCTACTGAAAGTTGGACGAAAAATGGGAAAGAAAGATTGGGGGAGAAGGAGTGATAGAGGTTGAGTGATAGGGAGGGCAAGTGGGGGGTATGGGCGGCTGATTTCAGACAAGAGGTATGGGTTGAGGGGGGTGGTTGGGTGGTGGGTTATGTAATGTGTTATGTTTTGGTCCCGGTATTTAGCATGATGTAATAAAATATCCTCACATGATATTTTATAGTATTTAATCAATAAAACACTTCAAATTCCAATTAAACATGCTATATCACAATGACCAACACACACCCCAAATAATCATGCCATAACCCAAATTCCCACATATATCACATGCACCCTGAAATGCATTAATAGACCATGACCACCACATGACTAAGCATTTCCCAATATAAATAGATCAACTCCATAATTTAACACCATAATCCTCATATAACATAATAAATGTTCAAATGCACATAATCATTTCGGGGATATCACATTAACTTGCCTTGAGAACAAGCTGTAAATGAGAATTCATTGGACTGAAAAATCTTCTGGCTCTTCAAAGAATGACCACGTGAATTCTCTAATATTCTTCTCATCATTATAGAACCAGGATGACCAAATCGATCATGCCAAGTGTTAAAATCATTATGATCAGTAAACTTCTGGTTTACCGTTGCGTATATTTCAATTGTAGTTATATATGTGTAGTATAATCCAGATGAATAATAATGTAGTTTTTCCAACACAACTTTCTTTCCAAAACTAATACTTATAATATACAAGTATTCATTATTATCTTCACTTCTAGTCTCAATATGATATCTATTTTTACAAATATCTTTAAAGCTCAATAAGTTTCTTTGAGACTTTGAGCAAAATAAAGCATTATCAATGCAAAAGTTTGTTCCTCCAGGAAAAATTATAGTTGCTCTCCCGGAGCCTTCAATTAATTTTCATTAGCAGATATTGTACTAACATGAGCTCATTCATTATTAGATATGAAAAATACTTCTTATCCTTAAGTATGGAGTGTGTTGTTGCAATGTCTGCCAAACATAATTATTTGTCAATGATCATTGGATCGTACATTTTCTTCAAAAAAATAAAATTTCAAAATGAGATTTTTTTTCTTTTCATGATAAATAAAGTATTTGTATAATAAAAGAAATATTGATAATAAAAATTTATTATAAAAATTTATTTGTAAACATCAAATGAAAATTCTTAGGCATTTCCATGACTAGCATCACCTTCAGGATGATTAACAAAAAAATCAGCAAAATCAAAAGAAGTAAAATCATTAAAGCCATTGTCAACAAAATTAACATCTTTGCTATTGAAATTTGTCTATATCTTTTTCTCTTTATTCTTCATTGATTCTTGATAGAGATCAGCAAGATGTTTTAGCGTACGACAAGTACGAGTCCAGTGACCTTTCATGCCACAACGATATCACATATTCTCCTCCCTTTTATTTTGGTTTACATGAGAATCTTTCTCATCATTACGCTCCCACTTCTAGTGGTGTGTAATATTTTTTATATGACCATCACGATTATTATTATAACGATTTCGACCACGACCACGACCTCGGCCTCGATTTTGTTCATTATTATATCGCATAGCTGTCGCATTTGTTTCAGGAAATGAATCAGCACCAGTTGGACGAGCCTCGTGGTTTTTCAACAAAAGCTCATTATTTTGTTCAGCGACAAGAAGACAAGAAATCAATTCAAAATATTTTTTGAAATCCTTTTCACGATATTGCTGCTGCAGGAGCACATTCGATGCGTGAAAAGTGGAGAATGTTTTCTCCAATAAATCCTCATCAATTACATTTTCCCCACATAATTTCAACTTTGAACTGATTCAGATAATTGTTGAATTATACTCACTTACAGTTTTAGAAACTTGCAAGCATAAGTGCATCCACTCATAACGAGCTTTTGGAAGAATGACTGTTTTTTGGTGTTCATATCTTTCCTTCAAACTAGTCTACAAGGCAAAGGGGTCCTTTACCGTCAAATATTCTGTTTTTAACCCTTCATCAAGGCGGTGACGGAGAAAGATCATTGATTTTGCCTTTCCTTGATTTGTGGCTATACTTTCTTCTTTGATGGTTTCTCCAATGCCATTTGCCTCTATATGAATTTCAGCATCTAGTACTCATGATATATAATTCTTTCCAGTGATATCAAGAGCAACAAACTCGAGTTTTGCAAGATTAGTCATAATGATAATAAAATGAAAAAACAAATAAAACTTACCACAGTTACACAAAGTTGGCTAGCGATTCGTGCTGATAACGTGCTATAAAATAATAGTATTGTATTATATAGAGAATAATTAAAGAGAGAAATTTAGAGAGTTTTTCTTAACACTTTTCATTTCACTTTAAGCCTCTATTTATAGGCTTAAGATTATGATTTACATGAGGGTGGAAGGTGGAAGGTAAATGGAAATCAAATATACGTTTCATAACAAATATTACGTTTACAACATTTTCATTAATACATGCATTAACACATGCATTTATGAAACATATTTATAACATAATTAATTATTTTTGTAGAATAAAGTTTATCCTACATGAAATTTTATTATATTAAATAGATGTTGATTTTTATTTTTTTTTAATTTACTCACAAACAGTTAGTATAATTTACGAAGACCTTTGGTCGTAAGTTCGATTCCCCTCATACGCGTAGCTAGGAATATCAAATTGGGGGGCTGATCATAAAAAAATAAACGTTATTTAATATGTATAATTTATATTAAAAGGGGTAAAATTTTACACTTTTTTGTATGAAAATAAAATAATATTTTTCATAAATATTTTGTATAAACGCGACATTCACATATTTGTTAGTTATTTTTTAAATTGTATCTTTCTTCGCATCCATAAGTTTTAATCATCACATCATTCACAATCGTTTATAAATATGTAATCAATTTAATATAAATTTCAAAATATTGTATATAAGGGAGCTTAAGTTTAGATAAAAAAAAATTTTACAAGAAATAATATTGTTAAAAGAAATAATTTTTGTTAAAATTGATGTATATCTATATATTTTTTAAAAAAATACAATTAAAAAGATAAGAATTTGGAAAAATAAATATGAAAAAAATACAATTAAAAAGATAAGAATTTGGAAAAATAAATATGAAATTATTGTCACTTTTATAATTTTATAAACAAATTTTTTTAGGTACATAAGCAATACATATAAACAAATTTTTTAGATAAGTATTCAGAGATATATGTTGATTGTTTTTGCCCAATAAATTAATGTAACTTGTAAGGGGGAAACAGTGGTATCAAATCACTATTTTAAAAGGTTTGGATGATTTCAAAGATTGAAGTCTTCCCCAATTAAAAACTGTCCCCAATGGGCAATTAAATTCAATTGTACGTAGTTGACCTTTCAATATGGAACTTTCATGGGATGCATACAAAACTGCCACTTATAAATAATAATAAAATAAAAAAGGCAGAAAAACAAGGTAAGTGCTATCTTTTTTTTTAAATAACGGGAACAGCCACTACTTTATTAGTTTATATTGGGTAAACCCTCGAGTTAACACAATAACCTGCAAACTATGTCAGATAGTTAAACAGTATTAGGCAAGCCTCGATCGAGAAAGTGTTGGTAAGGGAATCAAGGGCGGAGCTACAGTAGGGGTTGGGGTGGGCTTTAGCTCCCCAGCCGATACCAGAAATAGTATATATATATATATATATATATATATATATATATATATATATATATATATATATATATATAAAACATGTAGAAAATGAAATTAAAACTGATGTCTCCTTGACCGTGATGACGAACTATGCTAATTATTGTTAAGAACCGTGTTACACAACTCATAGCTGAGGAATTATTGCTTCCCGAAATAAGTAAATTTGATACTACTCTTGAGGTCAGTTCTCCTAAGGGAAACATTAAACTAACCCGCGAAAACACGTACCTTCCCATAATTCTGATTCGTGAAAATTGAATTATTGAATTTGATTCCGATTTTATAAACAAAATTGATCGATGTATCACATAGATAAGTATTCAGAGATATATGTTGATTGTTTTTGCCCAATAAATTAATGTAACTTGTAAGGGGGAAACAGTGGTATCAAATCACTATTTTAAAAGGTTTGGATGATTTCAAAGATTGAAGTCTTCCCCAATTAAAAACTGTCCCCAATGGGCAATTAAATTCAATTGTACGTAGTTGACCTTTCAATATGGAACTTTCATGGGATGCATATAAAACTGCCACTTGTAAATAATAATAAAATAAAAAAGGCAGAAAAACAAGGTAAGTGCTATCTTTTTTTTAAAATAACGGGAACAGCCACTACTTTATTAGTTTATATTGGGTAAACCCTCGAGTTAACACAATAACCTGCAAACTATGTCAGACAGTTAAACAATATTAGGCAAGATTGATGCGACAGGCTTGATCGAAAAAGTGTTGGTAAGGAGAATCAGGGGCGGAGCTAAAATAGGGGCTGGAGTGGGCTTAGCCCCCAGCACCCCATACCAGAAATAGTATATATATAAATATGTTTAATATTTACAAAACGAAAAGAGTTTAGCTTAGGTGGCAAATACTTGTTTAATTGTTCTTTTTGGTCGAGAGTTCGAGGCATATCGTCTGCTTTTAATTAAATTTTTTGATGGGATAAATATTTGATTTATCATCTCATAATATTTTTGTATTGCTTATGTACCTATAAAACACATTTTACCACTTTTATTAAGATAAATAAATCAATATATTATTCTTAAAATAAATAGGCCTAATTCCAGTTTATTTATAGCATTATTAAGAACAAAAATACAACCATGCCTTCTAAAACAAAAATAAAAAATGTGTAGTTGTCAAATAAAAGATATATACAATACCCTCATGCTACATCAAATTATCCAAATTTTAATTTTGATATGTGGTGTCCAATAAAAATGGACATCACATATCCAAATAAAATTAGGGACATTGAATCTAATATAAGGATATTATCCTTATGCTAGGTCGAACTCCCGGGAACAAATCCAGTGGAGACGGGGTGGGGCTTGTAGCTCAGAGGACATATTGATATACAGATAGATCCACCAACAGAGGCGGATCTACAGTAAGGGCTAGGATGGGCTTCAGCCCCCCCTGTCCATTGTGTATATATATATATATTTGTTCATGCTTCACGGTATGAAAGCGGTGGAGCAGCTGGTAAAAGCGAGAGAACTATATAGCCTTAGGAGAGGAGTTCGAATCCCATCCATCTTACTTCATACAAATTTATAACTTTTTGGATCTTTTATTTTTTTTAACTATAAATTTTGTGGATATGCCCCACAAAATATTTAATTTAAACCTCACCCCCATAATATTTTTGGATTTATTATTTGTCCAAACAATTTTTGTTTTTAAAAATTATAAAAGTTAAAAAAGTTGCATACTTATTTGTCCCAACTTCATATCTTTTTTAATGTAGTTTTTTAAAATATGTAGATATATAATACTTTTAGTTAAATTATTTCTTTTAAAAATAAATTTTTTACAACTTTTATATCTAAATTAAAAATATATATATATATATATATATATATGTATATTATAAATGGATTATAAATTGTTTATACAAAAGATTGAGACTGAAATGGTGAGTAAATTTATTGATGTGCATACATTAAACAATTGTTAATAAGTATGTAAATGAAGTGCTTATATAAAATAATTACGAAAAATATATATTGTGAAAATTTATATCTTTTAACATAAAATAGATATGTTAAATAAAGTTTATATTTTTCATGCTCAGCCCACCCAAATTAAAAATTCTAGCTACGCCCCTGTCCACCAATTTTAGATATTCAACGATCCTGCTCTATTTGAAACTATGTGTAATTTATTTACCCACATATCATTTTCTCTACACATAATAGCTTTTTCCTTTAGAAATCATATGTCATACTATATGTTCATTTTCCGAAAGAAATAAATATTTGTCATGCTAGCAAAGCAAATAGAAGTTAAAAAAAACGACACGTAAAAACCAGAGCCAGTCAAAAGCAAAAAACGTGGGAAACAAGACCTTGGAGTCTTGAACCATTCAATTAATTGACAGTCAAAGGTTTTCCCTCATTTGACAATGGTCCAAGAACTGGTTATAAATATGGAATCCCAAGTTCATTTTAATCAATTTCCACTCACCAAACCCTAAAGAAAATCACATTCAGGGCAAGTTTGTTTTTTTTTCATCCTCACAAACCAAAACATGGCAAAAAGTGATTTTTGTAGTTCAATTTCACTGCCATTTCCTCAACCATGCAGGCCTTTTCACGAACACGATGCAAGTAACGAATCCAAGGAAGATGAAAACAAACAAAATTGTGATACATTTATGAATCTCGAAGAATATCCAATATATGGATCAGAAGAAGAGAACAACATATTTGCAAACAATGATGATGAACAAGAAGGCGATTCACCGAAAATCTTGAGAAATTTTTTGGAAAAACTCGAAGAAAAGGAGCACATCCTGTACAAGAAACTGGGTTTCAAATTTAGAAGGAATGGAACGATTGATAGAAAATTCAGAAAAACATTGGATGATTTCAAGGGAAGCTTAGTTTCAGATTTGTTCGAAAAGTCATCAAGATCTGATTCAAGTGCCTCACATGATCATAAGAATATGGAGAGAGGTATAGATTTTGGTGATACTTTTTCAGCAAATCAGGAAGGAAAGCCTAAGCTTGAACGATTCAAAGTTAAAGCTGTGAATATTGTTGGAGTAGGAGTTGTCAAGGAGGAAAGTAGTGATTATTTGTAAAAAAAATTAAATTAAATTCTTTCATTAGTTTTATCCTTCATTTATTTTTTCTTCAAATCAGAATAAGCTTGACTTGACTTTGAGCTTATTACATTTCTATACAAATTACATTTCTATACAAAGTATAGATCTAAATTTGGTATTTAAATTTCTACCAACTATAGCATTACAACTAATGGCAATCTAACAACTCTTTGAGAGCTAGTGGTTAACCTTTGTAGTATCGTTAAAATGTATTTTGTACACTCAATTAAACTATAGTCCAATGCCCCTTTGGTAAGAACGAAATTGTACACTCCAAGTCTGTACCAAACTCCCAAGAGATAAACTCAATGCAATTCTAATTTCTGAATGAAGTTTTTGGTGTGTTACACTACAATATATTCTACCAAAACCCTACGGCAAAACTGAACGAAAAACAAGCAACAATATTTGTAAATAATTAGAGAGAGAATGTTTCCTTCCCACGTTTTCCTTCACATTACGTAGTCCCTCGCCCACGCAGGTTTAATGCGTCTTCTTGATTGCTCACGTGTCTCCTCTTCGTTTGTTTCCTCTATTGATTCTCTCTTTTTCCTTGGACCCATCATCTATTTCATTTTGGATTTTTTCTTTGGTTAGCATTCTTTTTTAAGCCCATTCCTTCAATTGGTGTCTCACTGTATTAGAGCCCGTTTCAATGTTTATGGGCCTATCACTCCTCCTTCTTCAAATATAGCATTGTCCTCAAGGTAAAATCTGTTGTAGATTGCACAAAACTCTTGGAAGTTCTCCCAGGTTGCATCTTCTTGCAAATTTTCAGACCATTGAATTAACACTTGCTTGATCTTCTTGTTATTGACATGGATGATTCTGGTGTACAGATTACTAATAGGAATGGATAGAGGTCGATTCTGGACACTAACTTTGGGAAGTTTCTTTGCTTCAGTGGGAACCTCCCTCTAATTCTTTAAGTTGTGATACATGAAAAGTGGGATGAATTCTACTCGATTCTGGTAGTTGCAATGTATACGTTACAGGGCCCACCCTTGCTATTATTGGAAATGGCCTGAAGTATCTCTTGCTCAATTTAGAATGTCCCCTTGAAGCCACTGTTGTTAGTCGGTAAGGACGTAACTTCAACGACACCAGTTCACCCACTTCAAATTCTTTTTCCTCCTGTGAGAATCCGCTCTTTTTTTCATCCTCTGCTTGGCCTCAATTAGTTGTCCCTTATGTTCCGTGGAAGGGATCAGACAATATCCCTTGAGGAAGTCCAGAACGCGGTAAAAGCCAAGGAATTGCATTGGAAACTCGATGGGAAGAAAGAAAGTATTTGGACGGTCTGTTTACGAGGGGCATGTCGGAAAAACGTGACCAGCACAGTTAGAAGTGGACCAAGAAGGCTAGATCGAAATCGAAATCTAGTCTTGATAAAGGTGGCAATGGAAAAGCATCAAGAATTGGATATAAGTGCTATAATTGTCATAAGGAAGGTCACTTCAAGAGAGCCTGTCCGGAAAGGGAAAAAGACCAGGAAAGACCAAGTAACAGGGATAATGAATCGGTAGTGTCAAATGAATATGATTCAGCAGATGCATTAATAGTGATCAAGCAGAGACCAATAAAGAATGGATACTAGATTCAGGTTGTAGTTTCCACATGTGCCCCAACAAGGACTGGTTTGAGACTCTCGACCGAGTCGATGGTGGACTAGTGTTGCTTGGGGACAACAAAGGCTGCAAGATTATTGGGATTGTCATCACGTTGCAACAATTCCTCCACCACCACCGCTAGTGATGTACTTCCTTTCAAATAATTTGGAATAGTAGGAGGTGCATGACCGTAATACAGCTCAAAACATAGTCATTTTGATTGCTGGATGATAACTAGTGTTATAATGATACTTTGCCCATCTCAGGAATTTTGTGCACATGTTGTTCCGCTGTGAACGCCATCAGATACTGTTCCTAGCAACAATTAAGAACCTCAGTTTGCCCATCTATATGAGGATGATATGATGCACTCAGTCTCAATTTGGTTCCCATCAACACAAATAACTTTTTCCAGAACTGGCTCGTGAAGAGGGGTCACTGTCTGAAATGCTGGACCTGGGAATCCCATGCAACTTAATGATCATTGAACAAAAAAATTCCGCCACTTGGCTCGCGGTGTGAGATGTGGGAAGAGAACCGAAATGTGCTAGTTTCGACAATCGATCTACTACAACTAGTATAACCGAAATGAGGTTCCTTGGCTACTTTAGCGTTTTAAAATGAATTTGCAAAAAACGAGTTTGCGCTGCGGAAGACTAGTTGTCAATCGAACAATAAACAATATAATAAAATAATGTAAATGCGTAATATAAATAAAGCAATAAAGAACACGAGAATTTGTTATAGAAGTTTTCCCGGCTAGAAAACGTCCAACCGAGGTTTCACTAGAACAACTTCTTCTTGGCCTTAAGGGCTCCAAGGATAGCCACAACCTTGCACCAACTTCGCTTGTCGGCGACTTATACACTTTTCCAACTTGCGTCGGTGTTGGAGGACCTTTACAATAATCAAATAACACCTTCACGGTGTACCAACACGAAGAATCAAAAGATCACACACAAGAAATAAATTACAAACTCCAATACAACACAAATGTATTAAGGTTTGCAATGCTAGAATAATTTTGATTGCACACAACTTTCTTATAGTTTATACTCTTGTTTCTTGACTTCAAAATGATCCAAAACACCCATATTTATAGTCTAGAAGGCCTCCAAGGCTCCTACTAGCCGTTGCTACACATAAGGCTGAAATCACTCCACGATCGCCTCGGACATCGCCTCGGGCGATCACCATCGCCGCGTTCCAACGGTCACGAAATTGCTCCGATCGCCTCAGGCGATGTTTGGATTGCCTCAGGCGATCACCATCGAAAATAAATGTCGTAGCCTCAAATGAAGAAAAAATTGCATGTCCTCAAAAGAACTAGACATTGCCTCAAACGATCCAGGAATTGCCTCAGGCGTTCCAGGAATCGCCTCAGGCGTTCCAGACATCGCCTCGGGCGATCCATCCATGCGTGCGGTCCTCGGCGTCGCTTCAGTCGATGTGCGGGGAGAAGTCTCGAATGGTTGCCATCGCCTGAAGCGATGGTCATCATCGCCTGGAGCGATCTTCTTTGCATGCTCGCCTCGCCATCGCCTCTATCGATGGGCGTGGCGATGCCTCGCCTGGCACCCATCGCCTGGGGCGATCCGTTTGATCAAAACGTTATCTTCTCTTGGCATTTCAACACTTTGTCAATCTTCATTATGCTTAATTTAATCATAACATATGCTGCATACTCAACACAAATCATTAGTACAAAAAGCATAGGTTTTGTAATCATCAAAACAAAAATCGATAATTTTATTTAAAATAGAGGAATGAGAGTTGTAGCGTTTTAAGGCGCAACAGGGTTATTTGGGGATACGCGATAAACGCTACCAATGTTTAACATCATTCCAATGTCTTTGTGTAGGTGAAGAACTATATCTTGCTAGCAGATTCACAGCAAATGATATATCAGGGCGTGTATGACTAGCAAGATACATTAATGCTCCAATAGCACTAAGATATGGTACTTCTGGGCCTAGTAGTTCTTCATTATTTTCATGAGATCGAAAAGGATCTTTGTGCACATCAAGTGATCTTACAACCAATTGTGTGCTCAGTGGATGTGCTTTATCCATATAGAATTGTTTAAGCATTTTTGCTGTATAAGAAGACTGATGTAACAAGATACCATTTTCTAAGTGCTCAATTTGCAAGCCGAGGCAAAATGTTGTTTTCCAAGATCTTTTAATTCTTGCTTCAAATAATCCGTAGCTTTCTTGAGCTCTTCAGGAGTCCCAATAATATTTAAATCACCATGATGATTGCAAACTCAGTTCCAGATATCTTAATAAAAACGCATGGACAAATATGATCATTCATATAGCATTGTTTCATCAAGTATTCACCAAGGCGATTATACCACATGTGCCCAGCTTGTTTCAAGCCATATAGCGATTTATACAATTTGATCGAGTAAAGTTCTCTAGAACTGTGGTCATGTCCCTTAGGTAATTTTAAACCTTCAGGGATTTTCATATAAATGTCATTATCAAGTGAGTCATACAAATAGGCAGTAATAACATCCATAAGACGCATTTCAAATCGTTCATTTGCTGCCAGATTAAGCAAATAACGAAAACTTGTTGCATCCACAACAGAAGAATATGTCTCCTCATAATCAATATCAGGTCTTTGGGAAAAACATTGTGCAACAAGTCGTGCCTTATACCGCACAATTTCATTTGTCTCATTTCGTTTTCGCACAAAAGCCCATTTATAACCAGCTGGTTGCACATCTTCATGTGTGCGTATTACTGGTCCGAAAACTTTACATTTTGTCATTGAATCCAACTATGTTTGAATTGCATCTTTCCATCTTTGCCAATCATTTCTAAGTCTGCATTCATCCACATATTTTGGTCCATGATCCTCGTTCTCATTTATAATAGTAATTGCTGTGGTATATGCAAATTTATCATCAATATTAGTTGTATATTGGTTCCATCTTTTCTAGTCATGACATAATTTATTGAGATCTCATTATTATTAAAAGTTTCAGGTACCTGAACTTCTTCTGGAAGTTTATTATTTGTCATGTCTGGAAACTCTTCAAGAGTTTTTGATTTTGAGAATTCTTCTGGATTTTCAATTGCCTCGATTTTACTATCTTCATTATTAGCTTCTTTTTGTTTTCGAGGATTTTTATCCTTAGAACCGACTGGTCTACCACGTTTCATATGCGCCTTTAATTTACTAATAATGGTAGAAGGTCCTTCGGGGACATTAATTCGAATCAGAGCATTAACAGCCGGTACATGTGACTTGGTCACACGCTTTAGGTCAGAAAAAACATCTGGCAATTGATTCACTAACTGTTGCAAATGAATTATCTTTTAAACTTCAAGTTCACATTATCTTGTGCGATGATCAAAATGAGATAATGACAATTCATTCCACATAATTTATCAACCGACTATTTATTTTCTCCCCCTAATGTTGGGACAAATGATTCATCAAAATGACAATCAGCAAAACAAGCCGTAAATAGATCTCCAGTTTTTTGCTCAAGATATTTTATTATAGAAGGTGATTTATACGCAACATATATGCCCAATATCCTTTGAGGTCCCATCTTTGTGCGTTGTGGTGGAGCAATTGTAACATAAACTGCACATGCAAAAATTCTAAGATGGGAAATGTTTGGTTCCTGACCAAAAACAAATTGTTGGGGAGAATATTCATGATAATTCGTTGGCCTTATGCAAATTAATGTAGTTGCATGCAAAATAGCATGTCCCCATGCAGATATTGGGAGTTTAGCTCTCATGAACAATGGTCGTGCAATCAATTTAAGACGCTTAATAAACGATTCTGCAAGACCTTTTGTGTATGAACATAAGCGACATGATGTTCAGCAATTATTCCAGCAGACATACAATAATCATTAAAAGATTGTGATGTAAATTCACCAGCCTTATCAAGACGAATTTTATTGATAGTATAATCTGGAAAATGTGCTCAACAGAATTAACTCCGCAAGAAATTTTGCAAATGCCAAGTTGCGAGTTGATAATAGACATAAATAGGCCCACAAATATCTCCATGTATGCATTCTAAAAATGCAGGAGATTCATTTTTAATTTTCATCGGTGACGGCCATATGATTAACTTGCCTTGAGAACAAGTTGTACATGAGAATTCATTAGACTGAAGAATCTTCTGACTCTTCAAAGAATGATCACGTGAATTCTCTAATATTCTTCTCATTATTATAGAACCAAGATGACCTAATCGATCATGCCAAGTGATAAAATCATTATGGTCAGTAAACTTCTGGTTTACCGTTGCATATATTTCAATTGTAGTTATATATGTGTAGTATAATCCAGATGAATAATAATGTAGTTTTTCCAACACAACTTTCTTTCCAAAACTAATACTTATAATATACAAGTATTCATTATTATCTTCACTTTTAGTCTCAATATGATATCTATTTTTACAAATATCTTTAAAGCTCAATAAGTTTCTTTGAGACTTTGAGCAAAATAAAGCATTATCAATGCAAAATTTTGTTCCTCCAGGCAAAATTATAGTTGCTCTCCCGGAGCCTTCAATTAATTTTGCATTACCAGATATTGTACTAACATGAGCTTCATTCATGATTAGATATGAAAAATACTTCTTATCCTTAAGTATGGAGTGTGTTGTTGCAATGTCTGCCAAACATAATTCTTTGTCAATGATAATTGGAACGTCCATTTTCTTCAAAAAATAAAATTTCAAAATGAGATTTTTTTTTTCTTTTCATGATAAATAAAATATTTGTATAATAAAAGAAATATCGATAATAAAAATTTGTTATAAAAATTAATTTGTAAACATCAAATGAAAATTCTTAAGCATTTCCATGACTAGCATCACCTGTAGGATGATTAGCAAAAAAATCAGCAAAATCAAAAGAAGTAAAATCATTAAAGCCCTTGTCAACAAAATTAACATCTTTGCTATTGAAATTTGTCTATATCTTTTTCTCTTTATTCTTCATTGATTTTTGATAGAGATCAGCAAGATGTTTTAACGTCGACAAGTACGAGTCCAGTGGCCTTTCATGCCACAACGATATCACATATTCTCCTCCCTTTTATTTTGGTTTACATTGGAATCTTTCTCATCATTACGCTCCCACTTCTAGTGGTGTATAATATTTTTTATATGACCATCACGATTATTATTGTAACAATTTCGACCACGACCTCGGCCTCGATTTTGTTCATTATTATATCGCATAGCTGTCGCATTTGTTTCAGGAAATGAAGCACCAGTTGGACGAGCCTCATGGTTTTTCAACAAAAGCTCATTATTTTGTTCAGCGACAAGAAATCAATTCAAAATATTTTTTGAAATCCTTTTCACGATATTGCTGCTGCAGGAGTACATTCGATGTGGAGAATGTTTTCCCCAATAAATCCTCATCAATTACATTTTCCCCACATAATTTCAACTTTGAACTGATTCAGAAAATTGTTGAATTATACTCACTTACAGTTTTAGAAACTTGCAAGCGTAAGTGCATCCACTCATAACGAGCTTTTGGAAGAATGATCGTTTTTTGGTGTTCATATCTTTCTGTTAGGATCGGTCCGGAGTGTTTAGAGGGGGGGGGGGGGTGAATGAACACTCCTTATAAAATTTATCCCTTGTGAATTCTTTCGGATTAGTGAAAGAAATATGTTACTTAATCAACTCTTTGAACATAACAGACCACTAAAAAGGTAAGTGCGGAAACGGTCTGCTCTTGTAAAAGTAAGAACGGCTCGATGGCTAAGTGCAGAAGGATAAAACACAGGATATGTTTCTGGAAGTTCGAAGGTGGTGTAATCCTTCTACGTCTCCCCTTCTTCCAATTAAGGGAGGTTTATACTAGAAGACTTTGATTTATACAATCCTGTTGTACAAACCCGATTCAGGCTGGATTTACCTCACTACCAGTCTGAAACTCCTAGTCACTCAACCTGCTCAGACACACTCTGTCTGACAGTTACAATAAGTTGCTCACTTCTATTTTTCAATACACAATGCGCACAGTGATCCTACAATGATCAAATGTTACAAAGTAATCACGCTTAAATAAATAACTCAGCTCGAGAGCTTCTGAACTTTGTAAGCGTGTGCAGTTGCTTTCTTGTGTGTTCGAATCAAGTGTCAATTCCTTTTGTTGCATCCTTTTATAGTTGAGGGTAGCAACGGCATTGTTTCCCTTAATGTGCAACTTTGACTCTTTTTAAACTCTGAGAAAGCTACAGTCTTCTTCTTCAGGACACTTGCCGTTCTGGTGTATGCTTTCGGCGACTGTCAGGTAAGCTCTTCTTTGTCTTCTTACCTTTAATGGCAATCTTCAATTTGATCCTTTGTAGCATTAATTACAGCATTAAATGCTACAATAAATAACCGTTAATGGTTCGGACTGAGAAGCCATCCTTTATGTATCTTTGACTGCTCTGATCTGATAAAGGTTGAGATCGATCTGAAGTATCGATCTAGTCAGTCTGGAATCCATCGATCCGGTCTGATATGTGATATTCTTTATCAGCTTGCTCTGTTTTTGCCCGATCGATCTGGTATGCCTAATTTCCATCGATCCGGTCTGAAATGTTTTGTCATCTTGCTCTGTTTTGTCCGATCGATCTGGTCAATCTGATTTCTATCGATCCGGTCTGAAATGTTTTGTCATCTTTAAAATCTCATCGATAAGGTCCGGAACTAACAAATTCCCCCTTTTTGATGATGACAAAACCTAGCTTCTAAGTCTTTTTAACCAGTCTTGATAATAGCTCTGAAGCGAATGCTTTCGGATCGATTACTTCTTTGTTCAAAATAAATGAACATCATTAAGTTGGATCGATTAAATCTTTATTATTAAGCCTTATGATGAGGTTCAAAATAAATGAACACAGACTTAATCAAACGAGGATTTTATTGATCACCAAGAAAATCCTAAAATACACAGTCTGAAAATATTATTTTCTAGAAGGCGGCCTGAAGTCTGTCTTCTTTTCCCCCTTTTTGTCAGCAGCAATCTCTTGAAGAAAGCCGACAACTTGTGCTAGCTGCGCGCTGATAGCGTCAAGACGAACGTCTTGAGCGCGGAGGGAATTGGCAACAGATGCTCTGACTTCAGTGGCTAGCTCGATCTGCTCTTGTCTCAGACTGTTCTTGTAAGAGGCCTGTTGAGAAAACAGATCGTTTATGCCGCGCTGAAGGCTTCCGATACTGGCAGTCATCTTCTCTTTGAAAGAAGCAAAGTCCAAGGCTGTGACCCTCTGACCTTGATGAACTTCTAGAATGCGTTGAGTCAAGGACAGACAGGTATCAGAGAAGTGCTGGATAGTCCGTGCCAGGGATGGAGGTGCATCAGATAGCTGGTTGGGAGAGTGATCTGATGATGACATGTCATGGTCATCTTCTTCAGCAATCGGAACGATGGAAGAAATGGCAGCTTGATGACTTTCGGATCGGATCAGAGTGACCAGATCCGAAGAAAAACCTTGAATGAAGGCCAAATCTTCATCTGATGGTCCCGGAGGAGAGTGGGGACTGGGAGGTTCCTCAACTTGGAGAGCTGCAACCACTGTAGATACCACGAAATCCGGATCGATGAGGTCTGGTGCTTCAGTTGTTGCACATGCTTCAGCTGGACTGGGTGGTGCACGGGAGGCTGATGACTTCAATGGAATAGATGTTGTCGGAGAGTCCAACAGAACATTCATTGGTTCATCATCTGTTGCAGACGGAGCATTAGGCAATGGCTGCTCCGCTGTCTGGTCTGGTACGTGCTCTGCAGGCTGATCCTCTGTCTGTTTTGCTGCATCAGAGGGAATAACCTCGATAAATGGTTCTGCCAGAGTCTTGCTTGCAGAAGGATGATCCGGGCTTGTGGCTGGAGTGGAGGTACCTAGCTTCTGTCGTTGAAAACGGACGGCTAAGGATAGAGCATGAACATCCATCTCGAGTTGAGCAATCACAGCCCCATCATCTCTGGCAGTTGGAGCAAGCGGATCGAAGTTCTTCTTTTTGGCAACTAGAAGCAGATTGGCCAGTCTGAATCTGTGTTTTGCCGTAAATAAATCTCTGCGCTGCACGGCAAGTCGAACATCATCAGTCTCTGTTCCTTTCAGAGCTTCCTCTTCCATCTTCTTCAATCTGTGCAACTTACCGTAGAACAGCTCAATGTGGTTGATAGTCCGGTACTGGACATATTCATCAAAAACCACAATGAGTTCCTTTAGCTTCTCATCAACATCCTCCATAGCGATGTCGATGGCAGTCTGCGCTGCAGAGTTGGGTTTAGAAGAGAGGGTTTCGGTGAGAATGGCTTTTCCCTTGTCGGTGGAGGAAGGGGACTTAATCCCTGATTGGGTATAGTCTCCCAACTCAGTGATAACTATCCCTTTGACCACGGGATTGGCAGAGGGAATTCTAAGGGTGACTTTGGGTGCAGGGGTTGAAGCTTGTGAAAGCTGGGTGGAAGGTTGAGGGGCAGGGGTTGCTTTAGGGGGTGGCAGTATGGGTGGAGGTAGAGATTTGGTTGGTTTGGTAATCTGGGTTCGGGGCTTTTTGGGAAGTGGCTTGGTTGGTGATGAGTGAGCAGACTGGGTTTCTTCCGAGTCAGTCTGAATGGTCAGCTTCCGCTTGACCCGAGGTTTGCGCACAACAACTTGTTCCTCGTCCTGCGCAAACTTGACTGCAGCCAGAGTAGCAGGAGTAGGCGGAACACTCTTGGACTTCAGCAGTGCAAGCCCTTTGGAGTTAAGGATCTTAAGGGGACGGAGAGCAGACGGCTTGCTCAGCTCGAGGCCTAAGGACTCCAAGAGCTTGCTGAGAGGAACAGCAAAGCATACGGCGTGCTTGGATGCAATCACCGTTTCCAGCAGTACTCCAAACAAAATCATGGACCAGTTTATCTTCTGTCCGGATACAATAGCCGCCATAGCCCTGAACTTTTCGGCGGTTACAGCATCGAAACTTCCTGCTTTACCCAAAAGTGGCTTGCCTACCACTTCGCACAGCACCTGGAAATGGAAGAGCATTTCCTTCTTCTTAAAGGAGGGTTGCAATCGGTGGCCAGAAATAGAAATCTTCCCCTGAAGATCTAAGAGTGACGCTTGAGGAGTCTGTCCGAACTCTGTCAGTCCGGAACTGGGGAGGCCAAAGGTCTTGGCCATCGCCAATACTCTGTCAGTCCGGAACTGGGGAGGCCAAAGGTCTTGGCCATCGTCATTGGCGAGATCTCGAAAGATTTGCCCTTGACAGTAGTAGAAATGGATGTCTTCCGGGAGACGGCGTTGGCGAACAGCTCGCGGATTTCTGATTCATAAACAACTGTCCCGCACTCCAAAAAGTTCCTTAAACCAGATGATTCCAGGGCTCTAAAAATGGACACCATCGCAGCATCTTCTGCCCTGTAAATGTCATCAAACTCAACGGAGAGTGAGTTATGAGTGATGGTAGCCATTTGAAAGGAGTTTAAAGAAAGTGCGAAGAGTAAGAGAGTGAGAGAGTAAGAAGGTAGAAAGCGGTAAATTGTAAAAAGTGAACAAGTATGAAATGTTCAGCCCGCTAAATAGGAGAGAGAAGACACGTGTCTTTATCTCCAAGACTGAGAATTAAATAATTCAAAATAAACGGTCAGGATAAAGAAAGATAAGGCGGTTAAAGTACAACTAGTTAAAATGGTCAATCAGTCCGAGCTGTTGTTATTGTCCAGACAGATCATAGGATAAAATCAGACTGACAAGGATCGGTCTGAAAGTTCGGACCGATCTGTGTCTTTCTGAACATTGTATTATCGATCTGTGGTGACAAAAATCTTCAAGTGCGAAAAGAATAAAAACATCTAAACTAATTAAGATAAGTCAATTAAACCAAGAATTTGACGGAAATAATTAAACTTAGCCTCAGGAAGCGGTTTAGTGAAGATGTCTGCTGCTTGCTGCTCTGTTGAAATGTGCTCGATCCGAATTTCCTTTTTGCCAACATGATCTCGAATAAAATGATGTCGTATATCAATATGCTTTGTTCGAGAGTGCAGAACTGGATTATACGTTATAGCAATTGCACTTGTGTTGTCGCAAAATATCGGAGAGTCAACAGCTTGGATGCCATAGTCTTTGAGCTGGTGTTGAATCCAGAGCATTTGAGCACAACAGCTTCCAGCGGCTAGGTATTCTGCTTCAGCTGTGGATGTGGCAATCGATGTCTGCTTCTTACTGAACCAAGAGATCAATCTTTCACCTAGAAATTGACATGTTCCACTGGTGCTTTTACGATCGATCTTACACCCAGCGTAGTCTGCGTCTGAATACCCGATCAAGCTGAAGTTTGAATCTTTGGAGTACCAAAGACCAACGTTCTGAGATCCTTTTAAATATTTCAGAATACGCTTGGCAGCAATAAAATGTGATTGCTTTGGTTCTTACTGAAATCTGGCGCACATATAGACTGAAAACATAATATCGGGCCGGCTCGCTGTAAGATACAATAGCGATCCGATTAGTCCTCTATACATGGTTACTTCAACTGTCGTTCCCCCTTCATCTTTGTCTAACTTGAGTGTTGGACTCATTGGAGTTGATGCAGTTGAGCATGTTTCCATTCCAAATCTCTTGAGGAGCTCTTTGGTATACTTGGTCTGATTGATGAAAATGCCATTGTTGAGCTGTTTTACTTGTAGACCCAGGAAGAATGACAATTCTCCCATCATGCTCATCTCGAACTGTCCCTGCATTAACTTAGAAAATTTCTCGCACAATTTGGGGTTAGTTGACCCAAAGATTATGTCATCAACATAAATCTGAACTAATAGGGTATGTTCCCCCTTAATGAATTTAAATAGAGTTTTATCTACTGAGCCGATCTGGAAATCATGGTTCAGCAGAAATTGAGATAGAGTGTCATACCAGGCTCTTGGAGCTTGTTTCAGACCATACACTGCTTTATTCAGTAGATATACATGATTGGGATACAAATGGTTCTGAAATCCAGGTGGTTGCTCAATGTAGACTTCTTCCTGAAGCTTTCCATTAAGAAAGGCGCTCTTGACGTCCATCTGATATACTTTGAAGTCTTTAAAGGCAGCATAAGCAAGAAAGATTCGGATAGCTTCAAGTCTGGCGACTGGTGCAAATGATTCATCGAAGTCGATTCCTTCTTCTTGTCTGAATCCCTGTGCCACCAGTCTGGCTTTGTTTCTAACCACAGTTCCATCTGCGTCTAGCTTATTTCTGAAGACCCATCTGGTTCCAATAACAGGCAGATCGCTTGGTCTGGGGGTTAGACTCCAAACTTGATTTTGTTCGAATTGATTAAGCTCTTCTTGCATTGCTTTAATCCAGTTGAACTCAGTCAGAGCTTCATCGATCTTCTTGGGTTCCAGAGTTGAGATGAAGGCAGCATGAGTGAACTCATCCATCATCTGTCCTCTGGTTCTGATCGGTGCAGAAGGACTACCAATCACTAGATTAGGTGGATGCTTCTTAGTCCATCGATAGCTTGACTCTGGATTGTCTGGTCCGGTCGGATGAACAGTAACAGCATGATCAGCATCTGCTTTAATATTTGAGTCAGGAGCATCCGGATCAGCTCGATCTGAAGTTTCTTCAAAGCCTTGATCCGGTCTGTCTGGTACTTCTGGTTCTGGTGGATTGTCTCTTGACCTGTTAGCTACAATCTCATCATCATTGTTAGCTTCGAGATGGTTATTTTCCATCTGATTTTGAATTGATTCTTTGTTGCCCTCAACACATTAAGTTTCATCAAAGACTACATGAACAGATTCTTCTACAGTTAAAGTTCGATTATTAAAAACTCGATAAGCTTTGCTAATTGATGAATATCCTAAGAATATATCATTATCTGACTTAGCTTCAAATGCTGTAAGATGACTCTTACCATTGTTGTGAACGAAGCATTTACAGCCAAATACATGAAAGTGAGAAACAGATGGTCTGTTACCAGTCCATATTTCATATGGAGTGAGATTCAGCTTCTTATTAATCATAGATCGGTTTTGAGTGTAGCAAGCAGTATTTACAGCTTCTGCCCAAAATTTTTGAGAGATTCCAGAATCAGCAAGCATTGTTCTTGCTGCTTCCTTGAGCGTTCTGTTTCTTCGTTCTGCAACTCCATTCTGTTGAGGAGTTCGAGCAGCTGAAAACTCATGCTTGATTCCATGATCTTCTAGAAAGGATTCAAGATTCTGATTTGAAAACTCAGTGCCTTTGTCACTTCGAATCCTGTCTATGCTGGATGATTTCTCGTTCTGAGTGCGTTTCAGCAGCTTGATCAAATTCGGACCGGTCTGATCTTTACTGCTTAAGAATATAGTCCATGTAAAGCGTGAGTAATCATCAATAACAATAAGAGTATACCGCATTCCCCCTAAACTTGTTATTGGTATAGGACCAAACAAGTCCATATGCAGTAATTCTAAACAGCGGGAGGAGGATTTGGCATTCTTGTTTTTGAAGGATGATCTGATCTGTTTGCCCATTTGGCAAGCTTCGCAGATCTTATCCTTAGCAAAATCGATCTTGGGCAGACCGATAACTAAATCATGTTTACACAGGCTAGCAATGGTCTTAAAGTTGATATGATTCAAGCGCTTATGCCACAGCCAATGTTTATTATCATTGTTAGCGATGAAGCAAGTAGGATTATCAGGTTGAGCATGATTCCAGTTAATCTTATATGTGTTTCCATTCCTGATTCCTACGAGCATGGTTATACCGTCTGATGATTTAACAGTGCAAGTGTGTTTATGAAATTCTACAGCATAACCATTATCACAGAGTTGACTTATACTAATCAGATTATAGCACAGATTTTCAACTAACAGCACATCATTGATAATAATGTTACCATGGACAATCTTACCCTTGCCCACGGTCTTACCCTTTGAGTTATCCCCGAAAATGATTTTGGGTCCAATACATTCTGTCACTTCAGACAGCAGCTCGATGTTTCCAGTCATGTGACGGGAACACCCACTGTCCAAATACCAGTCTGATGCGAGTTTCTTCGGTACCTGTCATCAAATATAATTATTGTTGGTACCCAATCCTATTTGGGTCCAGAACGGATTAGCCCTTTGGGAACCCACACCTGTATCAGCTTCAATGGCTTGTGTGTGTAGGGTGTGCTGTGTGCTGGTCTGTTTCGATGTTGTGTGTGATAATGTGTGCGCTGTGAAAACCTTTGATTCTCATAAGGTAGTCTATATCTTCGTTGAATCGATTTTGAGTTATAGTAATTGTATTGTCTTCCTTGCCTTCGATCTTGCACCTTTGGATTTGGTCTGATAGACGCAAATCTTGCTGGTGCCTTTTCTTTGGTTTGGTCAACATAACCAATTCCTTTTCTCAGATTTTGATTCTCGTAAGAGACTCCTGTTTGAATCTTAGGTGCTTCAGTTTCATATACTGTGCTGGATTTAACAAATGTCATTTGTTTGACTTGATTCTTTACCAGCAACAGCTCAGATTCATCTTTGGTGCATTCTTTGGTGTCAAAGCCTATGCCGGTGAAATCACCGACGTTTCTTTGAACCTCTTGTAATTCTTCCAAGGATGTTCTGGATTTTGTCCATGTTTTGAATATATGTGAGAGCTTAGCATTTTGTGTGCTAATTCTCTTATTTTCCTCATGGAGCTGATCATAAGAGATTTTCAGCTTATTCAGCTCGATCTGGAGATTTTTGCACTCACCCTGCTCAGAGCAGCTTGGTTTGTTGTGCTCATCCATTTGAGTACTGATTTTGGCTTTATTCTTCTCAAATGATTCAGCTAAGATCCTATAATCATTAGCCATGTCTTGCAGTGCGGACATGAGCTCTTCTCGTGTAAATTCATTTGAGTCAAGATCATATACCTCGTCTGTCTGACTCATTTCTTCGTCTGCCATAAGACATTGAATATCTTCTTCGCTTTCGCTGGAAGAATATTCAGAGCTTTCCGAGTCTGAGTCTGTCTGAGCCCATTTGTTGTTTCCTTCTTCAGCTACTAGGACTTTTTGGGATTTTCCATGATTCTTGCGGTCTTTGTAGTGCTTCTTCTTTCTATCATCACGATGCTTCTCTTTCCGTTCTTCTTTCTTCGGTCTGGTGCAATCTGCAATGAAGTGTCCGGTCTTACCACAATTGTAGCAAGCCTGATCGTTAACAGTATCATCTTTTTTTGATTTATAATGATGAGAGGGTTTGAAGTTCCTCTTATTTTTAGACATAAATTTACCGAATTTCTTGATAAATAATGGCATAGCATCGTTACTCATCTGTTCAGCAGATCGGTCTGATGTTGAAGCGATCTGGTCTGGAGTGGCTGCCAGGGCCTTGTTTGGTGGAGAGATGAATGGCTCTGCTTCACCTCTGCTTATCAGTTCAAACTCATAGGCCTTAAGATCTGCAAACAGATCATGAAGTTCAACCTTGTTAAGGTCTTTTGATTCCCTCATGGCAATGGTCTTTACATCCCATTCCTTTGGCAGAGCTCTCATTACTTTCAGAGCGATCTCTCTGTTAGAATATTCCTTCCCCAGACCATTCAGTTCATTTATGATGCCGGTGACTCTTTCATCAAACTCATTTAGAGTTTCTCCACTTTTCATCTTTATGCTCTCAAATCTTTGAAGAGCAACAGTTAACTTGTTTTCTTTGGTCTGGTCATTGCCTTCACATAGCTGTGCTATCTTCTCCCAAATTTCTTTGGCAGTAGAGCACATTTTGATTTTGCTGAACATGTTCTTGTCCAAAGTCTTGAACAAGATGTCTTTGGCCACATTATCGAGATTTGCTTTCTTTCTTTCCTCATTCGTCCAGAGGGATCTGTCTTTTTCCACCATTTGTGGTTCTCCACCAGAGATGGCTACTGCTGTATTGATTTTTAAAATCTTCATTGGTCCATCAGTGATGACGAACCACATATCGTCATCCTGAGCTGCCAGATGAGCTTGCATTCTGATTCTCCAGTCATCATAGTCTTCTTTTGAGAACATGGGGATTTTGTTGAATGATGCCATCAGCTTAGTAGTCTTTGTGCTGATTAAGATGACCTGCTCTGATACCACTTGTTAGGATCGGTCCGGAGTGTTTAGAGGGGGGGTGAATGAACACTCCTTATAAAATTTATCCCTTGTGAATTCTTTCGGATTAGTGAAAGAAATCTGTTACTTAATCAACTCTTTGAACATAACAGACCACTAAAAAGGTAAGTGGGGAAACGGTCTGCTCTTGTAAAAGTAAGAACGGCTCGATGGCTAAGTGCAGAAGGATAAAACACAGGATATGTTTCTGGAAGTTCGAAGGTGGTGTAATCCTTCTACGTCTCCCCTTCTTCCAATTAAGGAAGGTTTATACTAGAAGACTTTGATTTATACAATCCTGTTGTACAAACCCGATTCAGGCTGGATTTACCTCACTACCAGTCTGAAACTCCTAGTCACTCAACCTGCTCAGACACACTCTGTCTGACAGTTACAATAAGTTGCTCACTTCTATTTTTCAATACACAATGCGCACAGTGATCCTACAATGATCAAATGTTACAAAGTAATCGCGCTTAAATAAATAACTTCAGCTCGAGAGCTTCTGAACTTTGTAAGCGTGTGCAGTTGCTTTCTTGTGTGTTTTTCAATTGATCAGCGTGAGTTCGAATCAAGTGTCAATGTCTTCCTTTTGTTGCATCCTTTTATAGTTGAGGGTAGCAACGGCATTGTTTCCCTTAATGTGCAACTTTGACTCTTTTTAAACTCTGAGAAAGCTACAGTCTTCTTCTTCAGGACACTTGCCGTTCTGGTGTATGCTTTCGGCGACTGTCAGGTAAGCTCTTCTTTGTCTTCTTACCTTTAATGGCAATCTTCAATTTGATCCTTTGTAGCATTAATTACAGTAACCGTTAATGGTTCGGACTGAGAAGCCATCATTTATGTATCTTTGACTGCTCTGATCTGATAAAGGTTGAGATCGATCTGAAGTATCGATCTAGTCAGTCTGGAATCCATCGATCCGGTCTGATATGTGATATTCTTTATCAGCTTGCTCTGTTTTTGCGCGATCGATCTGGTATGCCTGATTTCCATCGATCCGGTCTGAAATGTTTTGTCATCTTGCTCTGTTTTGTCCGATCGATCTGGTCAATCTGATTTCTATCGATCCGGTCTGAAATGTTTTGTCATCTTTAAAATCTCATCGATAAGGTCCGGAACTAACACTTTCCCTCAAATTAGTCCACAAGGCAAAGGGATCCTTTACCGTCAAATATTCTATTTTTAACCCTTCATCAAGGCGGTGGCAGATAAAGATCATTGATTTAGCCTTTCCTTGATTTGTGGCTATACTTTTTTCTTTGATGGTTTCTCCAAGGCCATTTGCCTCTAGATGAATTTCAGCATCTAGTACTCGTGATAGATAATTCTTTCCAGTGATATCAAGAGCAACAAACTCGAGTTTTGTAAGATTAGTCATAATGATAATAAAATAAAATAACAAAAAAAATTACCACACTTACACAAAGTTGGCTAACGATTCGTGCTGATAACGTGTTATAAATAATAGTATTGTATTATATAGAGAATAATTTAAAGAGAGAAATTTAGAGAGTTTTTCTTATCAATTTTCATTTCATTTTAAGCCTCTATTTATAGGCTTAAGATTATGATTTACATGGTGTAGGATCGAGCGCTTACCGCTTTACCAATAACTATAGTTAAGGGTAATGGCGCAACATCAATCTTTTCAACCATACACTGGCACAAGCGCCACGTGTTCGACCGATCACAAAGCAGAGGCAATTGTTGAACCCCAACAATCCCTCCCCCAATAATTGCACTCTCTGCAACTCATGGGAATCGAACACGCAACCTGGCTCTGATACCAATTGTAGGATCGAGCACTTACCGCTTTACCAATAACTATAGTTAAGGGTAATGGCGCAACATCAATCTTTTCAACCATACACTGGCACAAGCGCCACGTGTTCGACCAATCACAAAGCAGAGGCAATTGTTGAACCCCAACACATGGGGTGGAAGGTAAATGGAAATCAAATATACGTTTCATAACAAATATTATGTTTTACAACACTTTTATTAATGCATGCATTAACACATGCATTTATGAAACATATTTATAACATAATTAATTATTTTTGTAGAATAAAGTTTATCCTACATGAAATTTTATTATATTAAGTAGATGTTGGATTTTCTTTTTAATTTACTCACAAACAGTTAGTATAATTCAATATATTGTGAATTACGTATTTTTCAATATTTTTCCATAATCATATGATTTTTTATTGTGTTTAAAAAAATCTGTGACAGCAACGCGATAATTTGGCGAAATATAAATGAAATTAAAACTGATGTCTCCTTGACCGTGATGACGAACTATGCTAATTATTGTTAAGAACCGTGTTACACAACTCATAGCTGAGGAATTATTGCTTCCCGAAATAAGTAAATTTGATACTACTTTTGAGGTCAGTTCTCCTAAGGGAAACATTAAACTAACCCGCGAAAACACGTACCTTCCCATAATTCTGATTCGTGAAAATTGAATTATTGAATTTGATTCCGATTTTATAAACAAAATTGATCGATGTATCACATAGATAAGTATTCAGAGATATATGTTGATTGTTTTTGCCCAATAAATTAATGTAACTTGTAAGGGGGAAACAGTGGTATCAAATCACTATTTTAAAAGGTTTGGATGATTTCAAAGATTGAAGTCTTCCCCAATTAAAAACTGTCCCCAATGGGCAATTAAATTCAATTGTACGTAGTTGACCTTTCAATATGGAACTTTCATGGGATGCATACAAAACTGCCACTTATAAATAATAATAAAATAAAAAAGGCAGAAAAACAAGGTAAGTGCTATCTTTTTTTTTAAATAACGGGAACAGCCACTACTTTATTAGTTTATATTGGGTAAACCCTCGAGTTAACACAATAACCTGCAAACTATGTCAGATAGTTAAACAGTATTAGGCAAGCCTCGATCGAGAAAGTGTTGGTAAGGGAATCAAGGGCGGAGCTACAGTAGGGGTTGGGGTGGGCTTTAGCTCCCCAGCCGATACCAGAAATAGTATATATATATATATATATATATATATATATATATATATATATATATATATATATATATATATATATAAAACATGTAGAAAATGAAAGGAGTTTAGCTTAGGTGGCAAATACTTGGTTGAATTAGGTCATAGTTCGAAGCATATCCTCTGCTTTTAATTAAATTTTTTGATGGGATAAAATTTTTGATTTACCATCTCATAATATTTTTGTATTACTTATGTACCCAAAAAAAAATTGTTTATAAAAATTATAAAAATGACAATAATTTTATATTTATTTTTCCAAATTCTTATCTTTTTAATTGTATTTTTTAAAAAATATGTAGATATACATCAATTTTAATAAAAATTATTTCTTTTAAAAATATTTTTTCTTGTAAAATTTTTTCTAGGACATCAAATTTTAATTTTGATATGTGGTGTCCAATAAAAATGGACATCACATATCCAAATAAAATTAGGGACATTGAATCTAATATAAGGATATTATCCTTATGCTAGGTCGAACTCCCAGGAACAAATCCAGTGGAGACGGGGTGGGGCTTGTAGCTCAAAGGACATATTGATATACAGATAGATCCACCAACAGAGGCGGATCTACAGTAAGGGCTATGATGGGCTTCAGCCCCCCCTGTCCATTGTGTATATATATATATATTTGTTCATGTTTCACGGTATGAAAGCGGTGGAGCAGCTGGTAAAAGCGAGAGAACTATATAGCCTTAGGAGAGGAGTTCCAATCCCATCCATCTTACTTCATACAAATTTATAACTTTTTGGATCTTTTATTTTTTTTAACTATAAATTTTGTGGATATGCCCCACAAAATATTTAATTTAAACCTCACCCCCATAATATTTTTGGATTTATTATTTGTCCAAACAATTTTTGTTTTTAAAAATTATAAAAGTTAAAAAAGTTGCATACTTATTTGTCCCAACTTCATATCTTTTTTAATGTAGTTTTTTAAAATATGTAGATATATAATACTTTTAGTTAAATTATTTCTTTTAAAAATAAATTTTTTACAACTTTTATATCTAAATTAAAAAAAAAATATATATATATATATGTATATTATAAATGGATTATAAATTGTTTATACAAAAGATTGAGACTGAAATGGTGAGTAAATTTATTGATGTGCATACATTAAACAATTGTTAATAAGTATGTAAATGAAGTGCTTATATAAAATAATTACGAAAAATATATATTGTGAAAATTTATATCTTTTAACATAAAATAGATATGTTAAATAAAGTTTATATTTTTCATGCTCAGCCCACCCAAATTAAAAATTCTAGCTACGCCCCTGTCCACCAATTTTAGATATTCAACGATCCTGCTCTATTTGAAACTATGTGTAATTTATTTACCCACATATCATTTTCTCTACACATAATAGCTTTTTCCTTTAGAAATAATATGTCATACTATATGTTCATTTTCCGAAAGAAATAAATATTTGTCATGCTAGCAAAGCAAATAGAAGTTAAAAAAAACGACACGTAAAAACCAGAGCCAGTCAAAAGCAAAAAACGTGGGAAACAAGACCTTGGAGTCTTGAACCATTCAATTAATTGACAGTCAAAGGTTTTCCCTCATTTGACAATGGTCCAAGAACTGGTTATAAATATGGAATCCCAAGTTCATTTTAATCAATTTCCACTCACCAAACCCTAAAGAAAATCACATTCAGGGCAAGTTTGTTTTTTTTTCATCCTCACAAACCAAAACATGGCAAAAAGTGATTTTTGTAGTTCAATTTCACTGCCATTTCCTCAACCATGCAGGCCTTTTCACGAACACGATGCAAGTAACGAATCCAAGGAAGATGAAAACAAACAAAATTGTGATACATTTATGAATCTCGAAGAATATCCAATATATGGATCAGAAGAAGAGAACAACATATTTGCAAACAATGATGATGAACAAGAAGGCGATTCACCGAAAATCTTGAGAAATTTTTTGGAAAAACTCGAAGAAAAGGAGCACATCCTGTACAAGAAACTGGGTTTCAAATTTAGAAGGAATGGAACGATTGATAGAAAATTCAGAAAAACATTGGATGATTTCAAGGGAAGCTTAGTTTCAGATTTGTTCGAAAAGTCATCAAGATCTGATTCAAGTGCCTCACATGATCATAAGAATATGGAGAGAGGTATAGATTTTGGTGATACTTTTTCAGCAAATCAGGAAGGAAAGCCTAAGCTTGAACGATTCAAAGTTAAAGCTGTGAATATTGTTGGAGTAGGAGTTGTCAAGGAGGAAAGTAGTGATTATTTGTAAAAAAAATTAAATTAAATTCTTTCATTAGTTTTATCCTTCATTTATTTTTTCTTCAAATCAGAATAAGCTTGACTTGACTTTGAGCTTATTACATTTCTATACAAATTACATTTCTATACAAAGTATAGATCTCAATTTGGTATTTAAATTTCTACCAACTATAGCATTACAACTAATGGCAATCTAACAAATCTTTGAGAGCTAGTGGTTAACCTTTGTAGTATCGTTAAAATATATTTTGTCATATCTGGCTTGTTATTTGACGCTTTACCAATGTGATTTGGAAAATATAGTCCATTGCCCCTTTGGTAAGAACGAAATTGTACACTCCAAGTCTGTACCAAACTCCCAAGAGATAAACTCAATGCAATTGTAATTTCTGAATGAAGTTTTTGGTGTGTTACACTACAATATATTCTACCAAAACCCTACTGCAAAACTGAACGAAAAACAAGCAACAATATTTGTAAATAATTAGAGAGAGAATGTTTCCTTCCCACGTTTTCCTTCACATTACGTAGTCCCTCGCCCACGCAGGTTTAATGCGTCTTGTTGATTGCTCACGTGTCTCCTCTTCCCTTGTTTCCTCTATTGATTCTCTTTCTTTTTCCTTGGACCCATCTTCTATTTCATTTTGGATTTCTGCTTTGGTTAGCATTCTTTTTGAAGCCCATTCCTTCAATTGGTGTCTCACTGTATTAGAGCCCGTTTCAATGTTTATGGGCCTATCACTCCTCCTTCTTCAAATATAACATTGTCCTCAAGGTAAAATCTGTTGTAGATTGCACAAAACTCTTGGAAGTTCTCCCAGGTTGCATCTTCTTGCAAACTTTCAGACCATTGAATTAACACTTGCTTGATCTTCTTGTTATTGACATGGATGATTCTGGTGTACAGACTACTAATAGGAATGGGTAGAGGTCGATTCTGGACACTAACTTTGGGAAGTATCTTTGCTTCAGTGGGAACCTCCCTTTAAATTCTTTAAGTTGTGATACATGAAAAGTGGGATGAATTCTACTCGATTCTGGTAGTTCCAATGTATACGTTACAGGGCCCACCCTTGCTATTATTGGAAACGGCATGAAGTATCTCTTGCTCAATTTAGAATGTCCCCTTGAAGCCATTGTTGTTTGTCGGTAAGGACATAACTTCAACAACACCAGTTTACCCACTTCAAATTCTTTTTCCTCCTGTGAGAATCCACTCTTTTTTTCATCCTCTGCTTGGCCTCAATTAGTTGTCCCTTATGTTCTATGGAAGGGACCAGACAATATCCCTTGAGGAAGTCCAGAACGCGGTAAAAGCCAAGGAATTGCATTGGAAAATCAATGGGAAGAAAGAAAGTACCGGGGACGGTCTGTTTACGAGGGGCATACCGGACAAACGTGACCAGCACAGTCAGAAGTGGACCAAGAAGGCTAGATCAAAATCGAAATCTAGTCTTGCTAAAGGTGGCAATGGAAAAGCATCAAGGACTGGATATAAGTGCTATAATTGCCACAAGGAAGGTCACTTCAAGAGAGCCTGTCCGGAAAGGGAAAAAGACCAGGAAAGACCAAGTAACAGGGATAATGCATCGGTAGTGTCAGATGAATATGATTCAGCAGATGCATTAATAGTGGACCAAACAGAGACCAATAAAGAATGGATACTAGATTCAGGTTGTAGTTTCCACATGTGCCCCCAACAAGGACTGGTTTGAGACTCTCGACCGAGTCGATGGTGGACTAGTGTTGCTTGGGGACAACAAAGGCTGCAAGATTATTGGGATTGTCATCACGTTGCAACAATTCCTCCTCCATCACCGCTAGTGATGTACTTCCTTTCGAATAGTTTGGAATAGTAGGAGGTGCATGACCGTATACAGCTCAAAACATAGTCATTTTGATTGTCGGATGATAATTAGTGTTATAATGATACTTTGCCCATCTCAGGAATTTTGTGCACATGTTGTTCCGCTGTGAACGCCATCAGATACTGTTCCTAGCAACAATTATGAACCTCAGTTTGCCCATCTGTATGAGGATGATATGATGCACTCATTCTCAATTTGGTTCCCATCAACACAAATAACTTTTTCCAGAACTGGCTCCTGAAGAGGGGTCACTGTCTGAAATGCTGGACCTGGGAATCCCATGCAACTTAATGATCATTGAACAAAATAATTCCGCCACTTGGCTCGCGGTGTGAGATGTGGGAAGAGAACCGAAATGTGCTAGTTTTGACAATCGATCTACTACAACTAGTATAACAGTGTGTCCTTTAGGTTTTGGTAAACCAATGATAAAGTCCATTGATAGATCCTCCCATATTTGTTCTGGCACATCGGTTGGTTGCAACAACCCATAGGTTTGCTCTGTGGAGTATTTAGTGGTTTGGCACTACAAAATCCTTCACGTCTTGTCTCATTCCTTTTAATAAAAGTTCGCTGACAGTCTCATATAAGTTCTCTTGACCCCTGCATGACCCCCAATGGGGGTGCTATGGCATTCTTGGAGCATCACTTTTTTTCCAGATTGAATCGTTGCCCAGAAATTATCTCCTTTATGCAATACCACTCCTTCCTTGATAATGTAGTGAAAATCCTCCTCTCCCTCATGTGACGCTGATTGGTGTATTTCCCTTAGGTCATTCAATGTTTGATTCTCTTGGCGAATACTCTCCAAGAATCCAAAATCCGATCGAGATATCATAGTAGTTCCCGACTTATATTCTATCAAAAACTGGTAGCCCATCAACTTGCTCAAGTAATGTTGTTGTTCCGGAGTTTGTATAGTTTGGGACAATAATTCCTTCAGGCTTCTATGATCAGTGCGAACAATAAACCTCTGTACTAACAAGTATTGCCTCCATTTGGCCACTACTGCTGTTACCGCATACAATTCCCTCACATACGTTGAAGCACTTTGCAGCTTGGGACCCAACTTTTTACTAAAAATTGCCAATGGTTGATCATTCAGCGTTAGCACCCCTCCCACACCAACCTTGGATGCGTTAGTTTTGATAATAAAATCTTGAGAAAAATCAGAAAGTCGAAGAACTGGAGTGGTGGTCATTAACTTCATGAGCTTTTCAAATGCTACAGGAGCATCGTTGGTCCAAGTAAACGAGTCCTTCTTCAATAAACCTATTAATGGAGCAGCCACGGTAGCATGCCCTGATACAAAACGGCGGTAATAGCCAGTGGTTCCTATAAATCTTCTTAGATGTTTGATCGTTCGGGGTGTAGGCCAACTCATCATGGCCTCAATCTTTCGTTTGTCTGCTAGTACCCTTCCATCTGTTACCACATGACCCAGATACTCGATGATGGATTGCATAAATTGGCATTTACTCCTTTTGGCATAGAACTCGTTTATTCTTAAACATTCCAGCACTTTTTTTAAGTGCTCATAGTGTCCTTGCTCAAATTTACTATAAACCAGTATATCATAAAAAAATATAACAAACTTCCTTAAACAAGCTTTAAAAACTTGGTTCATGGCCGCTTGAAATGTTGATGGACCATTTGGTAAACCAAAGGGAATCAAAATAAATTCATCGTGCCCTTAGTGTGTCCGGAAGGCCGTCTTGTGCACATCTTTCTCATTCATTCTAATTTGATGATATCCGGACCTCAAATCCAATTTGAAGAAGACTGTGGCTGCCCCCAATTCGTCAAACAGCTCATCAATCGGTGGGATATGAAACCTATCTCAAATGGTGAGGGTGTTGAGGGCCCGGTAATCCACACAAAACTTCCATGATCCATCCTTCTTTTTGACCAATAACACCGGTGACGAGTAAGGGCTGCTGCTTGGACGAATAAATCATATTTCCAATAATTCTCGTACTATCTCTTCCATTGCATCCTTTTGAAAGTAAGGATATCTATAGGGCATCACATTGACTGGTGGTTCTCCCGGAGTTAAATATATTCTATGATCAATCATGCGATGGGGAGGTAAAGATTTTAGTTCCTCAAATACTTTAGAACAATAGTCCAGAATCTCTTGTCCTCTTTCTGATAAAATTTGCATTTTATTTATGATGTTCTTCCTGTCCGTCTTTGGATATTGGCTCCATAATTGATTCCCCTATAATTGTATATAAAGTGGTGATGGCTGATTTGGTGAGTAATGCACATAGGAGTTATAAGTAACTGTGATGGGTGTCTGAACCTTATCCCCTTGCAAACTGATACGTTGACCCTCCCATACAAATTCCATGGTCAAAGCTTCGTGATCGTGGAGTTAAGGACCCAATGTATGTAGCCATTGCATCCCCAAAACTACATCAAGGCCCCAAATCGGTAGAACATACAAATCAATAGCAAATTCATGCCCTTGCAACCTAGTCCAACTTTTGGACACACCATTTCACACCACAAATACTGACCATTGCCCGTGTAAACTCAATTGTTTGGTGGGTAAGTGCTCGATTTTCAAAGAATCAACAAGATCTTCTTGAGTAAAGTTATAATGGCTGCATGTATCTGTTAAAACTTCAGCATGTACTTGTCGATGTAGAGCAGTGATTCGAAATATGTGAGGATTTGACGTATTTGTCAAGGCGTGTAAGCTTACTTTCGTCTCCTCATCCCTTTTCCAGTGATGTTTCTTCTTCCTCGCCTTCTCGCGGCTGTTCTTTTGTTCCTTCATGATCTTCCCCCATAAGGACCATATTCCGATTCTTGTATCTGTGATTGATATTATATTTTTTGTCGCACGTGAAACACATGCCCTTTTCTCTCTTTTCATGTATCTCTCTGTTAGGCTCAATCTCTTAAGATGAAGCCTAGGATTTGAATGAACTTGCGGCCCTGGTTGTTTAATCGCTAAGGTAGGGGTTGATGAGACCTGGCTGCATATGGATTCTCCAACGTCTTTGCAGAGATCGAAGCTATGTTACGGACTGGCAGGATCTTCTTCCGGCTCCATTATGGTTGAGTTAAAAGTAATCACTCCAATAAATGGACAGATTTCCATCGTCAACTACAATCAATTGTTTGTCTTTGCACATGCAAGAACCGGCAAATCTGATTGGTTGACGTCAAAATTTCCTTTATTTATTTTGTCTTTCTTTCTGAATTTTTCTAATCTTAAACAATATTTTTGTTATAAAAAAGAGCGCGAAACGAAGAAATCTTTTACTTTGTATAATGTCCTTCTCTTTTGTGCATGACCTCGTAATTCTTCATTTTTGTCCTCGTACAATTGAGCTTTGATCGTTGCTACATTCAAGTTTTCAGGGAGGTTATATAAAGAAGTTCATGAACATATGTTCTGATACTCCAACAATTTTGTTCATTAATTCTTCAAACCCTGCTCGGAACTTAATAACACAACCAGTTTGAATCAACTTGGATATTTGTCCTGGAGGATCGTCATAAACGGAGGATCCGAAGCGTGTTTTTGCTGCTGCCAAAAACTTATTCCATTCTTGTAAACTCCCATTGCGATCTATCCATTGATACCAAGTGGAGTCCACCCCTTCCATATAGAAAGCAATCAGATGTAGGCGTACCCTGCTGGGTATCTGGTGCAAGGAAAAAATATTTCTCGACCTTGTATATCCAATTATCTACCTCATCGCCATTAAATTTTGGACTATCCATTTTTATTCCCTTGAGGTTACGCGAGCTCCATCCCTGATCCCTCTTCCTTCCTGCTTGACTCGCTTTCATTTGGTACTGATCGTCCGATACCCCTTTTTCTTTATTCACACCCTCAGTTTTCTGATTCATCTGCCAGAATTAGATATCCGTAGATGTCATATACTGTTCCATGATTTTGGTGTAATTTGCATCTGGGCCTCTGTATGTGATTTAAAATTGTGTAAGACCCAAACTTACATTATGTTATCTTTTGTGTATAAAATTATTCTCAACATTTAGGGAAACTCTCATTTCCATGTTCCACATACTCACAATGTGAGTTCTATACTATTTCGACATGTCTTGCCATAAATCTAGTTCTCGTTCAAACGCAATTCGGTTATACACACATCATAATGCACCACACTTATCTCCATTCATCATACTATTCGTCCTTCAATTAAATTGCAAGTAACACACAACTGAGAAGAGATACCTCAAGACATTTATACATATCATATATACATATCACGATGCCCACAGACGAGCATTGAATAATATGTATTTACTTGTATAAGTCACTACACCAAATACAAATACTGGTACCATGCTCCTAGGTCCTCGTTCAATGGCTAGAACTCATTCCCAATTCTAAAGTCGTACATGTTGTACATGTTTCAATAGAAACAACCCCCACACTTGTGAGCATACTCCAACACAATAACCATTCTTGTATCAATATACATCAACATAATATTCATATTTTATAAATATACAAAATCGTAATGCAATAGAATAAGATTATTGAAAATCTATAAATGTACTCCCTGAATAAATCTGAACCTGCTCCTGTTTCAATATTCTACAATTCCATAATCATCAAATTCAATATTGTTAATTAAAATATGATATTCATCAGGGAGATACATTGATATTCCCATACCACATCAGTTTTGCTCAATCATAACCAAACACATATTTAAGGCAATCATGCCTACCAAACACCCACATTCTCAATGATTTCCTCATATCAATCATGACAAATGAATCAATGTTCAAATCGTATACCGGATCACGCACATTTACATATTCACCACCCCACGTGTATTAAACTCAATTCTCATACTCAATTACTTGTTCTTAATCATCACAATCAACAATACACAAATATATGATTACTTCATAGTATACCGGCTCGTACGTCGCTATGTACCTTATTATTGGACGTCGAAATCAAACTACCCATCTTTATTTCCAAATGTTCGAAAAGACTCTACATGAATTTCAATAATTCTGCATGAATTATAGTAGCTCAATATCAATTTAATATACATGCTTATACGCACATAATCAAAATCATGCACACACCCATGTTCATAGTGTGGCAACGCTCAATATGATAAACGACTACGAATAAATCATTCGAACGACGGCTCACAAGCAGTGCGGCATTTCATTTTTTAAAAATTTTCAATCTATCGCCAGCGATCGACCGTCCAGAATCCGGCGATCGATCACCGAAAATGAAAAAAAATTGTTTCCCTCGATGCCGCTTGCGATCGATCGTGACTAGCCCGCGATCGATCGCGGGTACTACTCCTACGTAACCCCTTCGATTTCCAGCGATTTTCCCGAACCAAACACCATATTGCAGCCCAAAATCAACATCAAAGCTAAAACTCACCAAAGACCTTTAATCAAGCTAATGCCTTCAAAATAACAACAAAATCCCACCAAATCCGAAGTTATAACTCAACCCAAAACTTGATTTCCCTTTTTTCTCAAAAAACAAAAGATTTAAGTCTCCAAAATGGCTTCAAATTGAGCCCACATAAGAACAAACTCGAAAAATACAAAGATTAAACATTTCTTGCAATTCAAACTCCAAGTCAACCCAAACCCTTCACCCAACTGAGCTCAAAATCAACTCAAACAACAAGCTAAACAAGGGAGAAGCAAGATAATCTTACCACAATACATTTTCGACACAAAAACGAGCTTGAATCGAGCTCCATGATTAGCCCAAGGATCGCTTGAAAGAGAGGAGAAAACTCTCTTCTCATCGTGAAGATGAGAATGAGAAAGAGAGAAGGGTAACCCCTGAAATAGTATCCCAATCCTCAAATTGCACAAAGGCCCATCATCTCTACTTGTTCTATAATTTCGACCCACATTCGATTAATTCAAATCCCGAACCTCGAATTTATTCCTCAAACAAATTCTAAATTCTAACTCCGGACTATAAGTCCCACGAATCTCAATTCCGTAATTATCTCATAATTACCGCAATTACAGTCCAACAATCAATTAAAAATTAATCCGGGATCAAATTAATTTTTTGGTATCACAAATTAGCTTCCAATTGCCTCATTGCTTCAGCTACATCTTCGTTCCTCATGTTTGTTATCTCTCACCAAGAGCACCAACGGTAAGAACAAAAGTGTACACTCCGAGTCTGTACCAAACTCCCAAGAGATAAACTCAATGCAATTGTAAATTCTGAATGAAATTTTTGGTGTGTTACACTACAATATATTCTACGACCAAAAAACAAGCAACAATATTTGTAACTAATTAGAGATATAATGTTTCCTTCCCATGTTTTCCTTCACATCACGTAGTCCCTCGCCCACGCAGGTTTAGTGCGTCTTCTTGATTGCTCATGTGGCTCCTCTTCGCTTGTTTCCTCTATTGATTCTCTTTCTTTTCCCTTGGACCCATCTTCTATTTCATTTTTTATTTCTTCTTTGGTTAGCATTCTTTTTGAAGCCCATTCCTTCAATTGTTATCTCAATGTATTAGAGCCTGTTTCAACGTTTATGGGCCTATCACCCTTTCACAGTTTTCAAGATTTTTGGCTTGTAAAGACAAAAATATCATTTTCTAGAATGGAGTGTTTTGCACATACAACAAACCACAAGGAACGTTATGCCTATTTCAAACCATATGGAGGTAAGTTCACCTGATCAAACCACACGGGGATAAATTGTCACATGATAAAGTTCTGTCATTTGTTTTCTAATTTTAGGTGCAATTTACCCCTGTATGTTTTACCTCTATGTTATTCAAAATAATCAGATTATCCAATTATGTTATTTTTTAGATTACCTCCTCAAGGGTATAAATGACTTTTTAACATGTAATTTCAAATCTCATATACAAAGATAAGCTGTGTGTAACACAAGTCATACATGGATGGGATTTTTCACCTATTTTTAAAATAGCTTTCATATAAACTGTCTATTTTCAAAATAACACGAGGATTCCATACCAAAAACCCACACTTACAAGACTAGAAAAATGCATGAGCACGATAATTATCTTATTTAAATTAAAAGGATCTTCAAAAAGTTTTATATACAACAGTTGTCTAATAAATACCATGATACTATATTCTGTTTCACACTATAATTTAGCATTTTCTCGCCAAAATTTCTTATTTTCCATACAAGATTGGAATTTGAATGGGATAATCTGTCTCGGACAAAAACCAAAGATTTTACCTTAGTTAACTTAATTCTAATTTTTCCTTCTTTTTAAAGGACAAAAGGAGTGGCTTTACACTTTCATGTAATACCGAACCCGGTCCGATCCGTTAAAGAACCGGATCGCATCCGATTCCGATCTCAATCTGTTCAGGATCGAACTGATCCTGTTCGTTTCATTTTTTTCGGTATATGTTTCCACAATATTAATTACAAATTCAATATATTTCTTCTTCATTTGATAATATAAATGCATACACTTTTTTTTGCTCGTTATAGACATCTTTTGATCGTCAACAACCTTGCCCACAAATTTAGCATAATATTCAAAAAATATTTCAAATGAAGCTAAATATTGACTAGGATCTAGTAATGTTGGAATGCAGTGCACGTATGAGATTTGTTCTCAATATTTTATAAATTTAGTTTTCATTGCACTAACAAAAGTATGCAAATCGTCACCACCTCTGAATTCTATAAACTTATCAAACATTTAAATACTAACAGAAGAAAATAAACAGAAGTTGGATAGATAACACCAGAGAAACATTCTGTCGCTTCTTTGGAAGTATCTAAAACTGATGCACAATTTACAACAAATTCACAATCCTCATCAGTCAAATAAATACTTTCATCGTTATCAGATATTTGATATGAATTATAAAATGGAATTAAAATATCTTTGTAAGGTAACATAGCATTCAACATATTGTACAACAAATTCCACCTAGTTTCTATTGGTGATGGAAAAAGAAGATGCTGCAAACCATTATATACACATAATTATTTGCAATCACACTTAACACCACTCGTGTATAATCATTTAGGGCAATATTTCATTTTCTATACATGCCGAGTGATTATCCTCATAACCAATTTTCACAGCCAAATTAATAATATGACATGCACATCTAACATGGAAAAAAAACACCATCAAACATTGGTTTCAGATAGGTCTTTAAATCACGCATCGCAAAGTTGTTATTCACAGCGTTCTCTAATGTGAATAAAAATATATTGTCCTGAATTTCATAATGTCTACATGTATTGAATATATACTTAGTAGTTACATAACCAGTATGTGCACAATCTAACTTATCTAAAGACAAAATCCATTTTTGCATACACAAATTATCATCAATCTAATGACAAGTGACAACAAGATATGAATCCGATTTTACATTTGTCCAAATATCGGTTGTTAAGTTAACCCTACAAGGCAAACTAGAAAGATGTTCAATCAATGTATTTATATATTCAACAAAAATGTCAATACAATTTATTTTAGTGTGTGCCTAAAAATATGTTTAAACATGGGTTGTATAGACGAAGCGAATTCAATATAACCAGTATGTTCTGCTTGTATAAAGGTAGTTAACATAATCACATATCTAACAAGTGACCTACGGATAATTTAAGCAGTTAAAATAAAATCCGTGCCAGTGAGACACTAATTTGTGCTTGTGTTGCTTCTCTACCTAATTGTTGTAATGTTGTCTCATCAAAATTATATTTTTTTACTAAGTGTTTTTTAAATGTTCTGATGCCTCCACTGGAACCACCAGCTTTATATGAATATTGTATCTTACATAATTTACAAATTGTAATGTATTCATTAGTATCTTCTTTTTAAGCGAGTTCAAAGTGATCTCATATCTTACTTCTTTTGGCACGAGTCGGTTGTCTACTCGCTGCTTTAGTGGCTCCGGATGACTCCACTTGCTGTCTCTGTGAGGTTCTATAATCTAGTTAATGTTAATTATGAGATTATGGACTCAAAATGCGTTTTTAATTTGTTTAAAATGAAATGAATTAATTTTTTTATTTTAACTTTTGACTAGTGGAAATAGAATTGTGAAAATAAATAAATAAAAAGAATAAACAAAAACAATGATTTGACCGAATGAAACCCCAATTATGTTTAGCAATGTGTATCATCATGCAACGTGGCTCACATTATTAATTTGGTCAGTTTGTGTAGCTACATAGACAACACCTAATCTCACATACAAGCACATCCACTTTGAACAGATGAAAATAAAATTTTACCAAAGGCACTTTCTGTTCGGTTTGCTCTACGCATAAGGCTTACCTACTTGGTTAACTCGGAAAATTAAATTTCTCGAAGGGGTAAGCTATAAATTATTGGGGTTTTTGAGTTATTCTACTTATTAAATTCTGAAACTTTGTACCTACTTATTGTGGTAATATGTGTTAGTAAGTGGAGAATTTTATGTTTTAAGCTGCATAACAATATAATAAGTTGAATTTTCTTTGTTACAGAGAATTATAATTAGATTGTAGAATTGAGACTAAGCTCATGGACTTTTACAAATCTTTAAATTAGAATTATGATCGAAGACTCAAGAAGTCCAACATTAATTGTGTACTGTTTCTGGTTTTTAAATCACAATTTAGGGTATCTTAATATTTATCAATAATCGACCAATTTGTATGTGTTTTTAAATTTTAAGCATCAAAGCTTTTGTTAGTTAATTAAAACAAGGTGAGGGTAATTAAGAAATTATAAATATAAAGGAAATTATTATGTTTGGGGAAATAAAAATTCTGATTCAAGCAGATTGAGAATGTGCATAACATACGAGAAATGACATACATGATTTATGTAGTACAAGAAGTATTACCATGTATTGCTTATGGGAATTGTAGTCACTTCATATGATTATTTTAGGTTTGCTTATGTATATGTTGAATTATGTACAGTATACAAGTCCACTTTGCGTTGAGTTAATCATAGTACGACACACGAAATAAGGAGAAATAAGGTATGTTGCGACCGGGTAACATACGACAGGTATCTGTATCATTTGATATATGATTTGTTGTTGAATTATGTGAATTATGTGGCTACGTGATTTTATTTAAATTATGTGGCATTCATTAGCATGCATGAATGGTACATCGGTGTATGAAAAATAAATATTTTGTTAACACGCATCATTTTTTAGACATACATCAATGCATGACATACACGTTGAGCTAGGGGTGCTTACCGGTCCGGGTCAAACCGGACCCGGCCCGGATTCGGACCGTTAAGTCCGGTCCGAAACCGGAACCGGACTTAACGGTTCCGGTTCGCCCCGGAACCGGTTAGAAACCGGTCCGGGGCGGTTCCTATGAACCAAACCGGTAGCACTGCCGGTTCCGGTGCTACCGGTTTGGTTCCGATTCCAGAACCGGAACCGGTAGCTTTTTAAAAAAAAAATTAAAAAAAAAAAAAGAAAAAGGAAGAAGGCAACGGCTATACAGCCGTTGCCTTCTTCAACGTTAATTGTTAACGTTGGCAACGTCTCTTAACCGTTGCCAACGTTAAATTTTATTTTTAAAAAAAAAAAATTAATAAAAAATAAAAACTATAAATAGGGGATGTTGTGTTGTGTATTTTTTCATAACAATTCTTGTAACGAAAAATACTTCACTCTCATATTTTTCTCTCAATTGTGCTATCTACAATTTACTTATAGTCTTATATAATAATGGCATCTTCATCTAGCAGTGGTGCTGGTCGTAGCCGGGGTGCAGTCGGGGTCTCGTTCCGGGTCGTCTATCACTGAGTTCATCTTCTGCAATGAATTTGCCTGTGCCAATTCCTGAGTTAAATGAAAGTTATGATTTTTTTGCTGACCTCAATGTTGATGGTTCTTCTATGAATGTCGAACCACAACAACCCCAACAATCTGCCGAACCTGTTGCTGCCCAAGCCCAAGAAAGACAACATGTGGAGTCATCCGGAGCCACTACAGCAGCGAGTAGACAACCGACTCGTGCCAAAAGAAGTAAGATATGGGATCACTTTGAACTCGGTCAAAAGAAGGACTAATGAATCTGTTGCAATATGTAAATTATGTAAGATCCAGTATTCATATAAAGCTGGTGGTTCCAGTGGAGGCACCGGAACATTTAAAAAACACTTAGTAAAAAAACATAATTTTGATGAAACAACATTACAACCATTAGGTCGAGAAGCAAGACAAGCACAAATTAATGTTCTTACTGGCACGAATTTTATTTTAACTGCTGAAATTATATCGTAGGTCACTTGTTAGATATGTGATCAGATGTGAACTACCTTTTATACAAGCTGAACGTGCTGGTTTTATTGAATTTTCTTCGTCTATACAACCCATGTTTAAACATATTTCCAGGCACACACTAAAAAGAAATTGTATGGACGTATTTGTTGAATATAGAAATACATTATTTCAACATCTTTCTAGTTTGCCTTGTAGGGTTAGTTTAACAACTGATATTTGGACAAATGTAAATTCTGATTCATATCTTGTTGTCACTTGTCATTGGATTGATGATAATTGGTGTATGCAAAAAAGGATTTTGTCTTTAGATGAGTTAGACTGTGCACATACTGATTATGTAATGCTAAATATGTATTCAACACTTGTAGACATTATGGAATTCAGGATAAGGTATTTTCAATCACATTAGACAATGCTGCGAATAACAATGCTGCGATGCGTGATTTAAAGACCTATCTTAAACCAATGCTTGATGGTATTTTTTTTCATGTTAGATGTGCATGTCATATGATTAATTTGGCTGTTAAAGTTGGTTATGAGGACAATCACTCAGCATGTATTGAGAAAATGAAATACTGCGCTAAATGGTAACCCACGAGCCGTGTTAAGCGTGATTGGAAACAATTATGTTTATCTAATGGTTTAAAGCATCTTCTTTTTCCATCACCAATAGAAACTAGGTGGAATTCGTTGTACAATATGTTGAATGCTATGTTACCTTACAAAGATATTTTAACTCCATTTTATAATTCATATCAAATGCCTGATAGCGATGAAAGTATTTATTTGACTAATGAGGATTGGGAATTTGTTGAAAATTGTGTATCATTGTTCGGTACTTTCAAAGAAGCGACAGAACGTTTCTCTGGTGTTACTTATCCAACGTCCGTTTATTTTCTTCCTTTAGTATTTAACATGTTTGATAAATTTATAGAATTTAGAGATGACTATGCTTGCATGCTTTTGTTAGTGCAATAGAAACTAAATTTATAAAGTATTGGGAAAAAATCCCACCCGTGCATTGCATCGCAACATTGCTAGATCCTAGTCAATGTTTATCTTCATTTGAGATATTTTTTGAATATTATGCTAAATTTTTGGGGAAGGTTGTTGACGATCAAAAGACGTCTACAATGCAATCTCTCCAAAATATGTTTCAATTGTATTATAATCAACAGGCAAGTGAATCATCGCAACAAAGGCCTGTTGAAGAACAACCCCAAGCTCAATCTAAAGGTGGGGGCATCAATTTGCTTAGAATGCTGGGTAGGAAAAAACTTAAGGGAAAATGACCTTCTACTAGCACGTCGACTGAGTTGCAAATTTATCTGAATTATCAATTTCTAACCGAAGACAACTTCGACGTCTTACAATGGTGGAAGTCCAATGCAGCACAATTTCCTATCTGAGCCAAAATGGCTAGAGACGTGTATGCTGTACAAGCTTCAACAGTCGCTTCTGAATCGACATTCTCAACATGCGGCAGTATTATTGGAGACTACAGAAGTAGTCTATCAGCTGATTCGTTATGCATGCTCACGTTACTTAAAGATTGGTTTGAAGCAGAATGCAAAAATTGAAGAGATGGGACGGTTGACGAATTCGTAAATCATTATGACGAGCAAGAAGAAGAGAATGCCAAAACAATACTTATCAATTATGAAGACTGCTAAGTACTAAATTGTAAAAATTTTTTATTTAGATTTTCAATTGTCATGTCTTTACAATTATTTGTATGCATCTATATTATGAAATGAAGAAGAAATATATTGAATTTGTGATGAACATCATTGAAGAAACATTCACAACATAAAAAAAAATCGAAAAACCGTTAAGGAACCGGACCAAACCGGAAACGGTTGGAACCGGAAACGGTTGGAACCGGAACCGGTTCGATCCGATTCCTTAACGGACCGGACCGGTTCGGACCGGTAAGCACCCCTACGTTGAGCTATGATCCTTAAATACCCTGTTTAATTATGGGTTCTGGGATAATCATTGGAGATTAGTACCGCGATACTATGACCGGCATTAAATGACCCGAAAGGTATACGGAATCGCGGTCTCCTTTGATTACCATTATTTGTTGAGACGAGGGATTGGTGGCACCTTGCTGATGTCATCCCGTGTATGTCCCTGACTATGTCGAGACTTGGGATGTGATGACGCTTTGACGACGCATCACTGATGATCCCTTATGCTTGGCAGGCTCGAGCTACTATGATTTGATAGAGATTTGACTGATTCTGATACACCCAGTGGATGGGTGATTGACCTGATACCGACACGACATGCATTGCATTGCATTACATAATATATCACATTTTCTAGATACATGTTGTATATTCTATGATCGTTCCATATTGGGCTTTGTTTTCACCCCCAAGGGGGGGCTGTTGTTGTCTTTGTGTGTGGACAATGTCAGGTAGTACAGGTGGTCATGATCCCAGACAGGGTACATCCGTGCGAGCCACACTTGAGAGGTTTATTTTCTTACTTATCTCAGTTGTATATGTACCAGGGGTGTGTCCCTGGAGTGAGTAGTTTATGTTTATTTTGTTTATTTTAGCCCAGTATGGATATGTGTTTCATAGTTGATGTGTGTATGTTGGTTTATATTGATGGATATGAAACTGATGGTATTTATATATATTTTCAGTCTTGGTCTTGGTGGTATGTTCCTCATGCGATGAGGTCATGCCGAAATTGTTAGGGCCACATGTTAATAAATGTTAAACAAATCTTCCGCTGTTTACGCTATAATTATCATTGTGTGATCATTAATCACATAATTTTCATTTGGCCCTCACAGTATGGTATCAAAGCATAACTGGGAATGCTCTTGAGTTTTGTGTACACTGAAATAGGCACAAAGATATATGTCCGCATGTGTTTGAATTATCTGAAATTCTTTGCTCTTGTTTGATTAGACATGAGATAAATTGATATGTATTGTTTGTATATTTGTTTTGAATTATGTTGTTGACACTTGCTTTTGTAGATGTTTAGAAAAGCAAAAGGTCGGGGTAAAGGCAAGGAACATGCTATGGAAGCTGAGGCATAGTACTAGTGTTGAGCGTGTGATTGATCAGTTTGAAGAGATGTCCATGGATCTTGTCATGGCTCGATTTCAGAATTTGCATCCGCCCAAATTCCGTGGAACAGAGGGTCCTGCACGAGCTGAATTGTGATGTCCGAGAATTACTGGTGTTAATCCCGGTATGGTAATAATCCTTGATGGATTTTTAATTGTGGCAATTAGGAACTAATTGCGGATTTGGGTCTCCCGAGGTTGTTTAATCGGGCATTTGGGACCGTTGGATCCAAAGGTTGAGATTGTATTCTCATTTTGGTGGAAAACCTGTGAGTTGGGTTTTTAGTGGGACTTTGGGTCCGGAGTGCCTTATGATTGGGCCAGTCTGGGGATTTGATGTTGGAGAGAGAGTTTTTGTAATGATTTTTTAATGAATCATGATGTATTTGTGGGGGTAGTGGTATTTTGGGGTATTTTTGCTATATATACCTGTTGGACTCGGGATTCAGTCATTCGGAATCCATTTCTCTCTCTCTCTCTATCGATCCAAACCCTCTCCCCCCATTTCCCTCTTCTCCCTTGATGGGAAATTTGATGGTAGCTTGGCTCGGGAGCCGGTTTTCTCGAAGATAATCAGGTATTAATCTTCCCCTCGTCATTAGCTTCGATTTGATAGTAGTATGGTAGCTTTTGGTTGAGGTTTTGGTTGGCCTTGGGTTTTGGGAATTTTTTGGCTAAAATCATATGTTGAGTTTTTAAAGTTTTTATTGGCTTTAAATGTTGTATTTGAGGTGTTGGTGGTGTATGGGGTGTTGGATTTGAGTTTGGGTGTGAAAAACACCATGGAAACTCGAATTTTTCGGAAAATCGCAGGTGGCGATCGATCGCCGACGAGCAGTCCAATTTTTGAAGGCGATGAACAGTGCTGACGATCGATCGCGAGGTCTCGGCGATCGATCGCGAGCGTGTTGGCGATCGATCGCGTGGATGGGCGATCGATCGCGAGAAGGCACTGGATGGCCACTGGAGTGTGGCGATCGATCGCGGTAGATGTGGCGATCGATCGCCACCCGAAGGAAGGTGTTTTTTTGGAATTTTTGGAAAATGTCGGATTTTGGAACCGAGGTTTAAAGGGGCCGTTTTCGGGGCAATGTCTACATTCCAATGGGAATGTTATACTTTTAAAATGGATTTGCTGGAGCCATAATTAATTAAACGGAATATTTGGTTGGGTTTTTGGCTATCTTTTAAACTTGTTAAACGGTATATTTTGGGTATTATGCATGCTTAGCCGGGGGGCTTTTATTTTGGTCATCGTCATGGATAGACGATAGGTTTGGAAGTTGTGAACGTGCTTGGGCACGTGATTGCATGCCTGTGTTTAATTGGGAGTATTTGCATGTTAGCACTTAACTCATCGGATCGTGGGACTCAGGCAAGGTTGGACTCAAACTACGGAATCGTAAGGTACGTATAACGTACGAGCATAGCCTATTATAATATTACAACTGTGAATTGCATGGCATGCGGTAATTGCAATGAATGAAGATTGAAATGCATGGTATATGGTGCTTTTGATAAATGGACAATAAAACATATAGTATTTGGTAATTGTGATAAATGGAAATATGTTGAGAATCATATAGTGCCGCTTTGAGTGAGCAACAATTGAGATGTTATCGCTGTTGAGCGATCATCGGTTATGGCGCCGCTATTGTTGAGCGGGCGTGGGTTGATGATGCCGCTATTGTAGAGCGAGCTATGATATAGAACTGTGGTATTATTGGTTAGACATATGTGATATATATGGTCTCTTATGTAATGATTTTACCATATGGATTATGGAACTGGCATAATAGGAATGGTATTTGTTAATCCACGTGGCGATTAACTGGCTTTGGGAATTTGATGAGTTTGGTTATTTTGAGAACAGGGACAATACAGGGGATCCCGGATGAGGATGATACCATCCAAGGAGTATCATTTAAATTCATGGCATTTACATTTTGTAAATTATGAATGGTAATATTATGATTATTTGGATTGGTGGTATTGGTATGCTCACCCCGTGTGGGGGCTGTCTCTGTTGGGGCAGGTAACACAGGTGCAGCAGTAGCTTTGGAGTTGAGCTCGGGCTATTGATAGAGGTACTTCCAGGATCGAGGTACCAGAGCCGGTTGAATAAGTACACAGATCCAGTGTTGAGATCGAGCTGTGCTTGGGAGGTGCTTCCGGGATTGAAGTACCAGTAACGGTATCCGGTATAGTGTTTTATACATCAGATACACACTTATTTATTGAGTGCTCTTATGTGAGTACAATTTTACGTGTATATGGAATGTATAAATGGGCTACGACCTCTCTCTGTTCATTTATGGTTTGCATGCAATTAATGTGGAATTGCTAAATGAACAGCAAGCATGTTAGTGTATTATGAGGGTACATGTCACATATGTAATTGGTTGGGGGATTTGCATATTATGTGGATGGAATGCAAGAAATTTTATGGATCAATAAAATGGTGTAGCACTTTGCATATGGCTTTTCCCCATGATAGCATGACTATATGCACAAATGGTATGGATTAATACACTAATAACGGGATTAGGGCACGGGGGTCCTTACATGAATCGTGGTTGAAAGAGATTGAACATCTGTTCAGATTGATTGAGTATCCTGAATATCGTAAATTGCCACTTGCCCTATATCAGTTGAAGGATAGTGCACAATCTTGGTGGGAAGTCGTTGAGATTGGGTTAGTTGAGGCTGGCATTGAAGTATCTTGGGATGTCTTCAAGGCTCAGTTTCTGGAGCAATATTCACCACCATTCTATTATACTGCTCAAGAGAATGAATTTAATCATTTGCGACAGGGAAACATGACAGTTGAAGACTATGCCTCAAAATTCTCTATCCTGCTGAAATATGCACCACATGTAGCGGCAAATCCAAAGGCGAAATTTAATAGGTTTGTCAATGGGTTGCATCCTACCCTATTTACTTTGGTGACGGCTGGCTCCCCTACTACTTATGCTGATGCAGTGGAGCGAGCAAAGACGGTAGAATCAGGACTGAGACGGGGAGGTCCACAGTTTCTTCCTCCGCCATCAGTACCTACTCAGCAACATGCTTTGCGTCCTAAAGGTTCAATATTCAAGAAGAAAGGCTCTTCTGCTTCCTCATCTTCCGGTTCCAGTGGATCTCGACAAAGAAGTGTTTATACCGGTCCTTACTGTAATCACTGTGGTGGCAGACATACCATTGAACAATGTCAAGGTATGTCTGGTATATGTCACAACTGTGGGAAAGAAGGTCATTATTCACGTGTTTGTCCTAACCGAGGCATGGCTCCTTTGCAACCTCAATCACGATTTCCTGGTGGTTCCAGTACTTTTAGATGTACTGCTCCTATTGTTCCTACTGTTCCCATGCCATCATTTCAGCAGTCAAATGTTCCACAGTATCGAGGATCTCGAGGTCAGACTGTTTCAGGTCCTCCTCAGGTCAGAGTGTACGCCATGACTGAGGATCAGGCGAAGGAGGCTCCTGGTGGTCTTATTGCAGGTATTTGCACGTTATGTGATTATTCTGCACGTGTGTTATTTGATACAGGAGCATCCCACTCATTCATACCGCATGCATTTGTGGCATCGCATGATATTAAATGTACTTCATTAGATAATACCTTATCGATAGCTACACCAGCAGGAAGAATTATCTTATCTGAGCAGGTTGTGCATAATTGTGTGTTAATTTATGAGGATAATGTTCTATTCTTAAATTTGATTGTCCTCCCTATGCACGACTTTGATTGCATTGTTGGCATGGATGTTCTCTCTACCAATCGAGCTACGGTTGATTGTTGTCATGGGTAGTTCGGTTCCGACCAATTGATGGACCTAAGTGGAATTTCTATGGCAAGGGTTCCCAGGGGAAAATTCCACCGATATCGTCTCTTGAGATGTCCCGACTTTTATATAGCAGGAATGAAGGTTTTCTTATTTATACCATTGATGTATCGAAAAAGGAGCCATCTTTATCTGATATTCCTGTAGTAAAAGAATTTCCTGATGTCTTTCCCGATGAGATTCCTGGTTTTCCTCCTCATCGAGAAGTTGAATTCAGTATTGATCTTGTTCCGGGTACTGCACCTATTTCCAAAGCTCCTTATCGTATGGCACCGTTGGAATTGAAAGAATTGAAAGACCAATTACAGGATCTTCTCGATATTCGACCGAGTGTATCGCCTTGGGGAGCTCCAGTTCTGTTTGTTCGAAAGAAGGACGGGACTATGCGAATGTGCATCAATTATAGGCAACTAAATTTGGCAACTATGAAAAATAAGTATCCATTGCCTCGTATCGATGATTTATTCGATCAACTTCAAGGCACTTCTATCTACTCAAAAATTGATCTTCGTTCTGGATATCATCAAGTGCGTGTTCGAGAGGAAGATGTATCTAAAACTGCTTTTCGTACTAGGTATGGTCATTATGAATTCTTGGTCATGCCATTTGGTCTCACTAATGCTCCTGCAGTCTTTATGGATTTAATGAATCGAGTTTTCTGGGATTTCTTGGATCGATTTGTTATCGTCTTTATTGATGATATTCTTGTCTATTCGAAATCCAAAGAGGAGCATACTGAACATTTGAAGTTGGTACTTCAAACTCTTCGCACTGAACATCTTTATGCCAAATTGTCCAAATGTGAATTCTGGATGGACAAGGTGGTATGCTTGGGCCACGTCATTTCTCGACATGGTATTTATGTTGATCCAACTAAGGTTGAAGCATTGTTAAACTGGCTGAGACCTACTAATGTTCCTGAGGTCCGAAGCTTCATGGGTTTAGCTGGTTATTATCGTCGTTTTATTCTACGTGATTTTATTTAAATTATGTGGCATTCATTAGCATGCATGAATGGTACATCGGTGTATGAAAAATAAATATTTTGTTAACACGCATCATTTTTTAGACATACATCGATGCATGACATACACGTTGAGCTATGATCCTTAAATACCCTGTTTAATTCTGGATTCTGGGATAATCATTGGAGATTGGTACCGCGATACTATGACCGGCATTAAATGGCCCGAAAGGTATAGGGAATCGTGGTCTCATCTGATTACCATTATTTGTTGAGACGAGGGATTGGTGGCACCTTGCTGATGTCATCCCTTGTATGTCCCTGACTATGTCGAGACTTGGGATGTGATGACGCTTTGACGACGCATCACTGATGATCCCTTATGCTTGGCAAGCTCGAGCTACTATGATTTGATAGCGATTTGATTGATTATACACCCAGTGGATGGGTGATTGACCTGATACCGACACGACATGCATTGCATTGCATTGCATTACATCATATATCTCATTTTCTAGATACATGTTGTATATTCTATGATTGTTCCATATTGGGCTTTGTTTCACCCCCAAGGGGGGGCTGTTGTTGTCTTTGTGTGTGGACAATGGCAGGTAGTACAGATGGTCAGGATCCTAGACAGGGTACATCCGGTGGGAGCCACACTTGAGATGTTTATTTTCTTACTTATCCCAGTTGTATATGTACCAGGGGTGTATCCCTGGAGTGACTAGTTTATGTATATTTTGTTTATTTTAGCCCAGTATGGATATGTGTTTCATAGTTGATGTGTGTATGTTGGTTTATATTGATGGATATGAAACTTTGGTGGTATGTTTCTCATGCGATGAGGTCATGCCGAAATTTTTAGGGCCACATGTTAATAAATGTTAAACAAATCTTCCCATGTTTACGCTATAATTATCATTGTATGATCATTAATCACATAATTAGGATTGGGCCCTCACAGTCTCTCTTGGGCACCAGTAGGCTCGCCAGGTTGTTCGGGTTCTTGCGTTTCGACCTTCATAGATGAACCTCCAACATTAAGGTCGGTAAAATAAGCATAACTTTCATTTAACTCGGAAATTGACACAGACAAATTCATTGCCGATGATGAACTTGGTGATAGGCGACCCGGGACGAGACCCCAACTGTGACTAGTACTGCTAGATAAAGATATCATTATTATATAAGTAATGCACAATGGAGATATTATGAAAAATATTAGATAGAAGTATAGAAATTTCAAAAAATTAATTATGTTGATTCACAAATCATAACACACATATTTATAGAATTTTGTTTTAAAAAAAATTAAAATTAAAGTTAACTTTGGCAACTGCCGAAATAGTCATTGCCTAATACATGCAACGACTATTTCAGTCATTGCATTTAACGTTTTTTTAATTTTTTCCTTTTTTTTAATGGATTTGAACCTGACCGGTAGCATACCGGAACCGGTAGTGCTACTGGTTCCAATCCGTGGAACCACTCCGGACCGGTATATTAACTATTTCTGAGTGGTTCAGAATTGGTTAGCCCGGTTCAGGTTCTGTTACGGGCTAACGGTTCGGTTCGGTGCCGAGTCCGTATTGACCCGGCCCGTTAAACAACCCTACTTTCATGTGTTTTAGGAATTACAGTTCGTTGATGTTCCTGCAAGATGACATGATGATGTCATATGACATCAGTTTTTATGAAGCTTTTTTCAAAAACAAAAAAATGTCCTCTCACACACTTTTATTTAAACATTTTTTTGTTTTATTGTTACACATACTTATTGGTTATTCCCATTTTTTCTGAATCCTCAAATCCATTTTTTGCTGTTAACTACTCTCGCTTTTGTTGAAAACCACCAACAAAAATTTTATGACATACAATATCATGTTTGTTTTATCTCCACTAGTTTCATCTCAACTATTTTAAATTTCAAACCAGGAACAAGATTTCTTTTGGGATATGATACCGAATGAGTTTATACACGCAATATGTATGCGTCGGCCCTAGTTACAAATAAAGTTCCTCAAGCAGATTCATGATCCATGCATGCTGATTAAACAAATAAATGGAAGTAGTCCATGATTTTAAAATCTTTACCTATATATTATACAACATATATTAGTATATATTGGGGTCAATTTTGATGTAAAAACAATATTAATATTACTATTATACCGTCAATTAAAATTTTCAAAGTTCTCGCAACGTTTAATATATTTATTTCAACTAATAATATAAAAATTCACAAAATAAAATCTGCATTTCAAAGATGACATTGGGGCATATATAGTATAAATAATATGAATTTTCAAAACAACTTATTTATCCTATCTTCTTCTCTAATCTATTAATATCCATGTAATATTTTTTGGAAACCAAAGAATTAATATCTTTATATTTATAATATTTAAAAGCCAGGAAATTTGAATATTCAACAGTCAAATACGCTGTGAACTAATTAATTAACTCTAATCATCGGTCAACAAACAAAGCTGCCTATGTAGCCTATGGAAGAGGTAAAGCCTCAGTTTCCCATTCAAATTTCCTCTTTTTAATATAATTTGTCCTTTACCAAATTTCACAAAAATAAATAAACTCATACAAATGTATGGAGGTGGTCTAAACATGCCAACTCATTTAGATTGATGGTTGACCCGTCTATCAATCAATTAATTTATTTATGAAAATTTTTAGAATTAATTAAAATGATTTACTAATAATTTTAATTTATTAAAACATAAAATTTATCTTTTTTCCTTTTTTGGTTGGTTGATCCGCCTAATCCGCCAACCACCTTAGGTTGGGTCGTTGGGATTTTTTTATGATGTACGGACACTGATACGCCGATACGTGGATACCCTGATAGAGATACGATTGCAATTTTCTATGATGTACGGACACAGATACGCCGATACGTGGATACCCTGATAGAGATACTATTGCACGAAATTTTTTAAATTTGTAGGATACGATACGTCTGGATATAGTAATTTTTATTTTTAGATATATATATATATATATATATATATATATATATATATCTATATATAAAGTAGAGTTCTAAGCACCAATGACTACTTAAATTAGAAAGTTACATAAAAATATTGCATAATCATTTAATTGACTGTCATTTCTCGATATATTGATTATTCTCGTATAGAATCTTCATCGGTAAAATCATCATGACATATCCAATATATTGGCCTTATTCATATAACTATTTGAAATTTAAAAATAAATTTTAAATTCGGATATACCATATGACGTATCCGATACATCAGAATCAGAAGTATCTTGAAGTATTTAGACAAGTGTCCAAAAGTATGGGCAAGTATTCGTGTGTATCAATATCTTAAAAGTGTTGGATAAGGGACTGTGAAAACTTTAGTAGTATCCGTGCATCATAGGATTTTTCCAACCCACTAGAAACGGGCCCAAACAGGTTGACCTGCTTAGTTTACGGAATGGGTGGGTCGGGTCGGGTGAGGTCAGGTCACCCGATTTGACATCTCTACTCACGAATAATATCGCTTAGGTCATCTCCAAGGCAACATCATTCTTCAAGATAAAATGGTGCATTGCTATACAGCTTAGGAATGCCAAATTATTTTTTTTAAGTTTTATATTTCTTTCTTTTATATCTAAAGTAAATGATTATGTATTTTAATATTTTAAATTTAAATTTTTACATAAATTTGGACAACATATTTTAATTGTTTAATATAAAATTATAATATTTAATAATAGTTATAATATTAATAATAAAATAATTATTTTAATAAATTATTATTTATTTGTATAGTTATATTTATAATATATATATTAAAAAATTAAATTTATCTGCTAAAAATATAAAACTTGTAAAAATAAGGAATATTGTAGAGAATATTCTTTTTGAAGTAGATTGATTTACGATGAGTTTTGTGTTTGGTGCAAAAATTATACTATTTTTTTGATGCAAAATGTTGCAATAAAATAAAATTTATAGTTGAAGATGGTCGTAATCCATTGTCAAAATTGGCTTATCAACAAGAAAGTATAGCATTAATTTGGAAAGGCAGATAAGTATCTGATTCAACCACATATAATTTCAAGTACAATCTCAGCTGTCCAACAATGAAGCCAATTTCCAAAAATATGTGTAGTTTTCATGACCGATCTCCATCAGAAAAACCCTCTTGATCCGCCGTCACTATATAACGTTATCCCACCGTGAGCCAAAAAACAATCATTTACTCACAATACATTGTAATAATAATATATTTAAAGAGAATTTTATTTTATAAAAAAACAATATTAAATTACTAAAATAAAAAAAGCAAGAGATTAGAAAATATTGGTTCAAAATATTACTTCAGGAATAGAAAAACTAGAATGCCAAGATTTTCACTATAATAAATTCAAAAGAAATTGAATATAATGTAAATATTTATAATTTAAAAGAAATATTAATAATTAATTTTGTAAATAAAATATTGACAATATTCTTTTTACATTTGAGTTTAGCGCTTAGGTGATGGCGACGGGTTTTTAATTTAGTGTAGAAATTGTGTTATTTTCAAGTTAGTGTTGCGATATATATCGGATGAAAGTGAGTCGGTTTTGCTAAAAATCGAGTGCCGACCCGTTAAGATTTTGTCACATACCCGGGTTCGATCCATCAGACAAGTGACATAATTATTAGATTCAAAATTCACACTAAAGATTTTCTTATTGCAAACTGATACAATTAAATTAAGGGCTACTTACAATTAATCCTCATACCTACGTTTAACTTTAAAATTCAGCACTACTTAAAATAAATTTAAGATAGCTTCATAGTTTTGTCTTTTTCTCCATTTTTTTATTTTTTCATACCATTTTACCCTTTAGTTGAGGAAATTGCTTAAAATTATAACACGTCCATCCCGCTTCCGTATTACAATAAAATTTTGACAAAACAGTATATATATTGGCATCAATATATCTACACAAATTTAAATTATATTCTTTCCTTAATTATATTATATTTTACCTTATGATTGTAGAGTGTATAGATCTTTTCCTATTGTATAGATCTTTTCATATTGTATAAGGTTTTATTCATGGCAAGTAATTCATGGCAAGTAGTGATAGGAAACCATGTATATATAATTCATTGATCGTTGAATAATAAAATCAATTCATGCCATATGTATCTTATTGTTATTTATCATGGTATCAGAGCCAGGTTGGTTACCTAAACCTTACTAAAATACAGCCTACCAGCCGTACCATTCTTCCCTCACGTCAAAGTCATGGCCGACCATAATGACAAAGATAAAGGCGATAATAATTCCGGTGGAAGTTTGGTGATCGATATCATGTCACCATACTTCCTCCATGCATCTGATAATCCCGGGCAAATTTTTCGTTGCTGAATTGCTACCGGATGGAAATTACGGTGATTGGGTGAATGATATGAGTAACGCCCTATTCGCCAAAAATAAATTTGGATTCGTTGATGGCACAGTTGAGATGCCAAAAATGGATTCATCAGAGATTATGCATTGGCGGCGTTGTAATGCCATGGTTAAGGGATGGCTTACAAGCGCCATGGATAAGGAAATCAGGAGCAGCGTAAAATATGCAAAGACCGCACGAGAGATTTGGTTAGATCTAGAAGAACGTTTTGGGAAAGAAAGCGCACCTAGAGCCTATGAGTTGCGAAGGGATTTGACATTGATGAGCCAAGACAACATGTCCATATCGGCGTACTACACTAAACTAAGAGGTTTGTTGGAAGAAATTCAATCTGTCACACCCACACCTCGCTGCACATGCGGTGGATGCACTTGTGAGGTTGGATAAGAACTTACTGCTACCAAGGAGAGGGAACGCTTATATGAGTTTTTGATGGGACTCAATGATGAATTCTCAACCGTGAAGACTCAAATTCTGAGTAGTAAACCAACGCCCTCGTTAGGGGCTGCGTACCATCTTGTAGCGGAAGAAGAGCAGCGCCGGAACATCACAATCACACAAACACCAGCACCAACTGCTGCAGCCTTCCAGGTTCAGACGAGGCGTGAGGATAAACCAAATGGTGATCGTCGTGGTGAAAAGAAAGATGGTCGACGCTGCAGTAGGTGCAAGAGATCCAACCACACCATTGATACTTGCTTTGAAGTTATCGGATATCCATTGTGGTGGAAAGACGATAAAGATGGGGTTCAAAAACTTGCTGCACAACCGCGCACCGGATCTGTTGGACAACCACGTGCAGCTGTTGTTGGACTTGAAGGAAGTCCAATAGCAGGAATTTCGAACGAGCAGTTTGCAAAATTACTGCAAGTCTTTGGCCCAACAAATAACGTTAATCAGGTGACATCGAATCCGGAGGCAAATATGATCGGTAAGATGTTCTTGGACAAACCATGGGTAATTGATTCGGGAGCCACGGAGCACATTACTTATAACAAAGAAATCTTAAAAGACAGAATAGAAAATGGCGCTGGATTGCCAGTGAAAATACTGAATGGTGATTCTATTCCGGTCCAAAGCATTGGAAATACACAGTTACCTAATGGGCTTGATATTAAGCGCGTGCTACACGTGCCCGAGTTTCAATGCAATTTGCTTTTCGTGAGTCGCTTAACATGAGATTTGAACTGCTCAATGACTTTTTTCCCTGGTTTTTGTGTCATGCAGGACTTACAATCGAGGAGCCTGATTGGGCTGGGTAAAGCATGTGATGGTCTTTATTGCCTGGAGCCCATTAAACGAGAAAGTGTGGCTTTATCAGTTTCTGTGGACTCCGAGACATGTCATAGAAGATTGGGACATGCTTCAGATATGGTTTTGCAGAAAATTCATTCCTTCAAGGATTATGGTAGTAAAAGTTCTTTTTGTGACTCATGCATACGAGCTAAACAAACTAGATTTTATTTTCCCGTTAGCTCAATTAAAACGAATTGTTGTTTTGAGTTAATTCATTGTGATATTTGGGGTAGTTATAAAGTAGCATCTTTTTCTGGAGCACGCTATTTCTTATCTATTGTCGATGATTATAGTCGTGCAGTTTGGGTATATCTTATGAAAAATAAAGCTGAGGTTGCTCATTTCCTAACTATGTTTTGCAATATGGTGATGACACAATTTGATAAAAAAGTCAAGAGAATTAGAACCGACAATGGGGTGGAATTTCAATCTCATCACATGATGCACTATTATAAAGAACATGGCATCGTCTTAGAAACTTCCTGCACTTACACGCCTCAACAAAACGGGGTAGTCGAGAGGAAACATAGACATATTTTGGAAATTACATGAGCATTACGTTTTCAGGCATCATTACGAATTGAATTTTTGGGAGAATGTATTCTAACCGCGGTCTATATCATCAATAAATTGCCTTCCAAAGTTATTGGAAATAAGACCCCTCATGAGCTTCTTTTGGGAAAAATGTCATCTTATGATCATTTTCGGGTTTTTGGTTGTCTTGTATATGCACATAACAATCGCAAACAAGGTGATAAGTTCGGTGAAAGGGGGAGAGCTTGTGTTTTTGTTGGATACCCTATGGGCCAGAAAGGATATCGTGTTTGTGATTTGCAACATCACAACATCTGTACATCTCGTGATGTCACATTCTTGGAAAATACTTTTCCATTTAAGAACAATTTCGAAGGGCTCAATTTACATTTGGAAACGGGTTTACATGAGGCACTCATTCACTTTCAGCAATCAAAGAACCACAATTTTTTTGATGATGGATTTTCCTCTACTATTAGTCCAACCATGATGGACTCAATTGGGCCCAGAGACTTTGTCAGGCCCAGCACATGCATAACGCCTCCGTTAGTTCCATCTTCAGACAAGCCCACTCAGGTTGAGTCTACTGGGCCTTCTCTTGCTGACCCATCTACTCGGCCGCACTCATCCCCGCTGCCACAACCGACTTCAGGCTCAGATTGTTGCATTAAAAAAAGTCAGAGGCATAAATCACAGCCTAAGCATCTACAAAATTTTGAAACTAATTTGCCACCTTCTCTCGACCATTCACAACCCAGTCCAACGTCAGGAACCTCGACGGTATATCCTCTTTCAAACTTTGTGTCTTATGAAAATTTTTCTAGTTCTCATAAGGCTTTTTTAGCGGCCATCACTTCCCGTGATGAGCTCAAATATTTGTTCCAGGCTATTACAGATCCTAAGTGGCAAGAAGCCATGAAAAAGGAAATTCAGTCCTTGGAAGAAAATGGCACTTGGTCCTTAGCTGAGCTACCACATGAGAAGAAAGCTGTTGATTCCAAGTGGGTGTACAAAATCAAGTACAAGCCCAATGGTGAAGTTGAACGTTACAAAGCCCGCCTAGTTGCTAAGGGCTTCACTCAAGTTGAAGGGATTGACTTTCACGAGACTTTTGCTCCGGTAGCTAAATTGGTGACAGTTCGTTGCTTACTGACTATAGCTGCTAAACGAAACTGGGAAGTACATCAACTAGATGTAAATAATGCCTTCCTCCATGGAGATCTTGAGGAAGATGTCTACATGAGAATTCCGCAAGGTTTTGCCACGCAAGGGGACACTCGGGTTTGTAAACTTCATAAATCTTTATATGGGCTCCGCCAAGCATCACGAAATTGGTACCACAAATTCACCAAAGCACTCCTTGCTATTGGTTTACATCAATCTCGAGCCGATCACTCCTTATTTCTCTTTAGGCGTGACAATATCTATGTTTCTGCACTAATATATGTAGATGACGTTCTCCTTGCTGGTAATGATCTTTCGCACATTCAGACCATCAAATCTTACCTTAACGACGCCTTCAGCATTAAGGACTTGGGCCACTTGAAATATTTCTTGGTCATTGAAGTTGCACGATCTTCCGAGGGCTTTGTCCTTAGCCAACGGAAATACACTTTGGATATTTTGGAAGAAAGTGGTCTTCAAGGAAGTCGTCCCAGCCCTTTTCCCATGGAGCAAAATCTTAAACTTCAAAAAGATGTCGATGGCTCTAAAGTTGATTCTGCTCGCTATCGACGCCTCATAGGTCGGATCCTATATCTCACTGTGACTCGACCTGATATCGCCTTCTCTGTCAATCAACTCAGTCAATTCATGAGTGATGCTCGTCAATCTCATATGGACGCTGACATCCGTATTCTGCGTTATCTTAAGATGCCTCCTTGACAAGGTCTTTTTCTTCCTCCTGCTGGCACTCCCATTTTGGAGGCATATTGTGATGCCGATTGGGGTGGATGTGCCTTCACTCGTCGTTCTAGTACTGGGTATCTTATTAAACTTGGTGGTTCACCTGTTTCATGGTGCACCAAGAAACAGACTGTCGTTTCTCGCTCTTCCGCTGAGGCTGTCAATTAAATATTGTGGCTTCGTTGGTTACTTCAGGATCTTGGTGTTTCCCAAAGTGGTCCCACTTCCCTTTTTTGTGGCAATCAAGCCGCTCGTCACATTGCTGTTAATCTTGTTTTCCACGAACGCACCAACATGTTGAGATGGACTGTTATTTTGTGCGTGAACGTGTTGCGAGTGGTGAAATACTACCTCGCCAAATTTCATCGGACCTTCAAATTGCCGACATATTTACCAAAGCCCTGGGCTCCGAACGTTTTCAATTTTTACGTGGCAAATTGGGCATTCGAGATCTTCATGCTCCAACTTGAGGGGGAGTACTGGCATCAATATATCTACACAAATTTAAATTATATACTTTCCTTAATTATATTATATTTTACCTTATGATTGTAGAGTGTATAGATCTTTTCCTATTGTATATATCTTTTCCTATTGTATAAGGTTTTATTCATGGCAACTAGTGATAGGAAACCATGTATATATAATTCATTGATCGTTGAATAATAAAATCAATCCATGCCATATGTATCTTATTGTTATTTATCAATATGCATTTGACCATGGGTGAGGTGGGCCGCAAATCCACCAGTCGAAAAATTACTGCCCCCATACTGTTTTACGAATTGCTCCTCACCATCCAACCTCAGCCCCTTCCGGAGATGTTAGTCTGCAAGTTATCCGACTCCTTCAGAAACCACACAGCACAACCTTAATTCGTTTTCTACCTTAAGGCGTAGAGTATAACCATATATAAAAATTTTAAAGAAATCTGATAGATAGGTGGGCAAAAAGCCTTCGTTTTATTTTGAAAATACTTATAATAGTTATTACATTAATACTTCTCATCCTGAGAGGAGACTAACTTGTTAGCCTCTCATATAATGAGGCTGGACTCGAAACACATATATAGAATGAATTGAAAACTGAAATATTACAAAGAAAAAGAAATTTACCAAGATATGAAAGATGATCATATTAGAGCTTGGATATTATAATATTTATTTCTGAGAAAACTTTGGAGAATTTTCGATGTCCTTAGCTTCCTCACTGCATGGCCTTATATATGCATGAATCCAGACTTCAAACTCGGATTCTAAACTCTTGTTGAATGTTAAGTGCGCCCGTGAGTGCCCCTTTATCTTGTGGCTGGCATCTTTTGTCTGCGTGTGCCCAACTTTTCTCGTGAGTACTGACGCTTTTGTCTTGGTGCACCATAACTTTTCTTGTGAGTGGCCCATTATTTTGTCTGAGTGCTTTTAATGGTCCACACATTTTTCCTTTGTCAGGGAATCTTTACATTATTGGTTTTTGGGGTTCCCGAGCCTTAGGAAAATGTGCCCTCTTATCAGCAGGTCTTTTGTCTTTTCCTGCCTCTGTTCTGTCGGGTTTGGATCGGAGTCCTTTCCCGAATTTTGGTTTTTCCTGCTCTGGGCATGCTTGGCAAATTCGATCTTTCCATCGGCCAATATGTGACATGTTGTAGAATTTCCGATAAGTTTCTTTGCTTGCCGAAATCTTGTTCCCCTAAAGATTTTTCTTTTTGCTTCGAAGAGCTCTTCGATAAATCGTGTTGTTGTTCCTGTCATGGAATTCAGCATGAAGGTTCCATTGGCTGAATTTTGAAAGAACTTGAATGAGTAATTGACTTTGTCCATTTATGTTAGACTAACCCAAAGACCCCATGCTCGTCTAGTTGAAGCTCCGTCTTCGGTGATGGCCCCAACTAATACTGGTGCTTCCTCTGGTAGAGCCGTTTTAATATTTTTTAAGGCATTTTCATCTGGTCGTCTGAGCTTGATAAAGTGAAAAGCTTCAATAAAGCATTTCTTTGCTGGTTCTGGAGCGGCATGGAAAAAATACAACTCCAAGATATCTCCTCGAGCCAAATGTGGATTATTCGCCCATGGCTCGTGAACAGCTTCTTTGATCCACTTTGATAATTTGGAGATTTCAGAGAATGCTGGTGCAACAGTATAAACCAAAGCCAGAGCTCCGAAATTATATCATTCTTGTACCTCGTTTGGATGGCTACCTGGTTTCATCCAAACCCTCAATTTTTTTCCAGAGATATCAACAATTGTTTTGTCTGGGTTGATACCCCTTCTAATAATCAGTTTCTCCCAAGAGCGTTGGTAATCTTGCATAGGAGAAGAAACTAAATCCTCGTTAATTTGAACTCTAGAAGTGCATGTCTGTAGCCAAAGGTTCAACTATTCATCTTTCACCCCAGAGGTGTTGGGTTGACTTGAAGGTTCAGATTGTGATGATACCTGACCTTCAACAATCGCTAGAGCTTGTACATCATCAAGGAATGCATCATCTACAGCACCCACATTCTCTAAACACTCATTTTTGCACCGTTGGAGATGCAACCTGGAGGATAGGCCCCTTCAATATTTCGAACAAGCATTCTTGGGTCTGAAGGCAAACTCGTATATGACCGGAAACTAGGTCCCGATATGCTATTGTAGTCATCATGCGATCTCAACACTGAGACAAAGAGTCCCAAAATCTCGTTCAAGGATCTCTAGGTTTTTCCTGATATGCCTAACTCGTTGAGGGTATCGCTAACAATGTGTCACTCTATCTCGTGCCAAGAAATCTGCAAGAACATTTTTTATCAGATTTCACAATGACAATATCATAATCATAATATTGACATTCAGCTTGCCATCTTAAAAGTCTAGCCTTTTCTGGCTTTGATTCAATTTTATTTTTCAGAAAAGACTTAACATTAGTATTATCTATTTTCAAGATAAATTTCTTTGCAAGTAAAAATAGTAGCCAATTTTTAAAAGCCTTTCGAACTGCAAAGAACTCCTTCTCGTTGATGTGTCATCTGATAACTTCGTTGTTGTCAAATAGACAGCTGCAATATATGCATCACACTTCTCCATCTGGTGTTGCCTTCATAAGAACTGCAACCCACCAATGATCATTGACATCTGTGTATACTACAAGTTCATCCTCATCGTTTGGAAATGCAAGCTTTGGTAGTTGCCTGCAAACTTCTTTAAGTTGTTTGACAGCTTGTCTGTGGTATTCATTCCACTCGAACTTAACATATTTTTGAGTAGTGGACTGAATACTTTTCTGTGGCTTGCTAGGTTGTTGATGAACATCCAGCTAAATTAACAACTCCTAAAAAACTCTGAAGTTGTTTTAATTCCTTGAGGTCATATGGATATCCTTGCACTTTTTCAACAATATGATTCTGCAAGATGATTCCAGATTCGTCGATCTCAATTCCAAGGAACTCGATATGTCTTGTGGCAATTATTGCCTTCCTTTCAGAAAGCACTAATCATTTCTTGTAACAAACATCCGAAAAGATTTCCAAATATTTAATATGTTCTTTCATGTTTGTTGACTCAATGAGGATGTCGTCAATATACACGAACATGAAGCTGAAGTAATCCTTGAAAATATTATACATTTTCCTTTGATATATCTGTGGAGCATTTGCCAATCTCATTGGCATAACATTCCAGATGTAGTTTCCTTGTGGTGTGGAGAATGCTGTAAACTTTCTACTGGCTTCCTCCATCTTAATTTGGTAGAACCCAGACTCGCAATCGAACTTAGAAAAGACTTTGGCATTCTTGATGTTATTTACAAATGTTCTCTACTTGGGACAAAATATCCATCGAACTCCAAGATTTCGTTGATCTCTTTATAGTTGATCATCAATCTTGGCTTTCCTCTTTTAACTTCTCCATGATCCCTAACAAGAAATCTAGGACTTCTATATGGAGAAACACCTGCTGAGATTAACTTAAGGTCAAGATGTTCCTTAAGTATTATCTGCATGTCCGTCCGATCTACCATGTTCATGGGGATTGGTTTGAATCTGAAGAACTCGTTTTCTTTTCTGACTTTCACCTTCAAAGTAGCTTTGAGCTCATTCTTGTTCCACCATGCAAGGGGATCCTCGTTGTAGTTCCTATGAATCTTCTTTTTCACATCCTCTCGAGTGATTTACTCTTCGAGGGTAGTTTCAGGTTGTGGAACTTCATCTTGTAATGCCTTTTTCAGTAACAATAGGGTTTGAAATTTCTTCCTTATCATGTTCTCTGAAAGACATCGTATTAACCCAGTCAAAAGTTTGGGAATTCTTTTAACTAGGACATTGTTGTTGAAACTGAAGGATTGCTTCACCAAATTTCCATTGATCCTTCATCTTTGGGTGTCAAAGTTTTCCTTCATCACCACGCTTGCTGCGAATACTAATGGAGAATTTTCTGTGAAACACCTCTCCTAGTCTCTGGACAATAATCTTATGATCAGATAGGGTTGTGAAAATAAACCTTCTTGTCTGGTTCTCCTATGTAAACCGCTTGAATGTCTGTAGAAAATTATTTCCTAGCAGTAGATCAGCTCCTCTATCGTGAAAATAAATAGGTGAAGTCTTGACTATGTACCAGAGGATACCGTCTGCTCCTCCGATTATTATTTGCGTCGCCTGCACTCCTTCATTAAGAATAAGAATCCTCTTGAAAAAGTCTCTTCCGGCAATGACTGGTAATTTCTCACCAACTTCGTTAGGGAATATGTCTCTTTTGGCAGTGCATATTCCAGCTCTTGATTCAATATAAGCTACAAAATATTCTTCTCGGTATTTCTTGTATAACATCCCGACTGAGATGTACATTTAGAATGGACTGGTGGTCATCGGATTCTGTATATTTTCCCCTCCACCATGAATTCCATTACATCCTACAATCTTTCCCAAGATTTGTGTTCCTCAAGAAACTCAATCCCAAGAATAAGTTGTTATGGGATCATACAGACCCTACAATTGTTAGATCGATTTCACTAATTTGAAGGTTTCCTTGATACCTGTCAATCGTAGGTTGTTGCAAATAATATAGGACATCGCAAGGGAATATATTCTTCTTCTCAGTAATGTCGAAGATTATCTGTACTTCTCTCCAGCCTTCTGGGCATTCCAACATTCATGTTATTTTGAATACATCAGGGAGTTTCCGAATTCTGCTCGAGACGGCTTTAGTGAAATTTTCCCCTTGATAGTTACTGATCAACCTATCCGGTTGGAAAGACATTCTTCTTGGCTCGATTATAAGGCTCATGCTTCTGTTCAAAAGAGGCTAGTCTTGTATTCTCATGTCGATCTCTCCAATCGTCGGAGTATTAATAATATATGACAATACTGCTTTTGCGTAAACTTCAAAGATTCTGGGGACTTCAATGAATTCATTTCTCAAGAATACTTCTGAATGATGAGTATTCGAGAGTGCATAAGACACCTTATTGGTAATCGAGTAAGGCCTATTCCATTCTTTCATCAAATTACTTCTTTTAAAATCTTGATGAAGAGTAAGAACCTTGTTGAAGTCTTGATCTCCCAAATTGCATGCTATTCGGGAATAGATGTTGAAGGCCATCTTTCTAGCATACAAATTCCCGGCAACTGCTCCCAAACAAGAATCTTTAAGGTTCAGGATTCTCTTGTCAAATATCTCCAGATTAAGTGGCGAATCAATTCCTTCTTTGAAAGTTGCTTTGATGATAACGATAATGGCTCTGATATGAATCAATGAGAGCGTATTAGCAACTTATTTTTTAACCTTGTTCTTAATCTCATGGATTTCTCTGTAGGGGATTAACTGCATCTCAATTTGGTTTCTAGTGAATTCCATTGAGATTGCAAATTCTCATATTGTCACTATATGGATAATCTGATGCTTCCTGCTTCAAAGACCAATCATGTACATGGTTTTTCCATTGCTCAATTGTAAAACCATCGTACATCTGAAGCTCTGGCTCTTATTTCATGATCATCATAAGAGTTTTATGAGAAACAATGGTATGAGAGAAAAACCCCGACGGCTCTTCTATGATCATGTGTTGAATGAACTATCCTTCACTCTGATTCTGAGCTGAATTTGTAAGGACCCTAATCCTTAAATGCGGAATCAAGGCATAATAGAGCTAATATAATGATCAGAGTAAGAAATAACGTGTTGAGTGTATGAGCTTAAGCCTTACATGCCAAAAATAAGGACTACAAAAGAATGGATTAATTACATTCCCCGTCTAATGAATGTTATCCACTAGTTTTACACTACTCCTAGAGTAGACACTAGGCAAAATAATCATGTCCTTCAATTTCCAAAAGCATCCTCAAGCTCACTGTCTCAACCCGTCTAGCCCTCCTATCATGCCAAACGTGTACCTACAAGGACAACCCCCAAACATGAGCAATAATAATCATTCATATTCAACACAATATGAAGATAAAGCGTAATGCATAATCAATATAAAACACTTCCTGTTTTCCCATGCATTTCAAACGCTTCCCGTTTGGTTGTCCCCGTACCATAACTCATGAGTATAATCAATAGATTATTTTTCAATGGTCTAAACATGTCATGAACATATACCATTTCATCAATACCAAATACTGATCACCAATCCCTAGTCTGTCCATCACAATGTATTTTAATGCCCCTCGCTTATTTACATATAGACGGCATATGATAACCTCGCTTCAATGGACTGCGGGACTCCCACCCCTCGCCTCTCATTGAGCGGCAAATACCCTTTCCTCGTCCTATATGATAACCACGCTCAAATGTGACATGCGGCGCTCCCACCCCTCGTTTCACATTTAGCGGAACCAAACCAAATAGCGGCAAGCATTAAAATCATCAAGGGATGACCACGACTCATGGGATATGCACCAATAATCATATGCATCTATAAACATCATGCATAACATGTATTTGCATCCACTATGCAATACCACATATATACTTGCATCCACAATGCATAAACAATAAGTATATAAGATACATGTACCGTTGGGGTGCCCGTACGTCCACTACGTACCTTTCCAAAATGTAGGGTATGGTAGGACTTCAATGCCTTGGCTGTGTTGCCACCTGGGTTGGTTCTACACATTCACAAATATCAATATTAGAACCCAATAATAGTCCAATACCAAAACTCCTACAAAAAAATCCAAAAAACCAAATTTTGGCTTTCGCGATCGATCGCCCATCACGGCGATCGATCGCCAATCCTCACTGTCCGAGAATCAAATTTTGCACCCTTCGGCGATCGATCGCCACCCTTGGCGCGATCGATCGCCAGCCGCGCCGATCGATCGCCCATGAGTGGCGATCGATCGCCAAACGCTTGCAAAACTCACTGCCTGGGCGCGATCGATCGCCTGGAAAGGGGCGATCGATCGCCAACCTCTGTTACCCGAAAAACTCCATTTTTGCACCTCAAAACCATTCCAATCCATTCCAACACTTAATCCAACCAACCAACAACATAAATATTAACATAAATCACCAAAATACACCTTAAAACAACCATAAATCCAACATATAACCAAACCCACAACAACCCAACAAAACCCATTTTAAAACCATTCAAAATCATACCAAACTCAACCAAAACCTTACAAAAATTAACCATGAGGTATCCATACCTCTTGGGGACCTCAAATCACCCAACAATCTCCACAAATCAAGATTTTTGAAAGGTTTCTCTTCTCCCAAAAGCTCAAGCTCGAAAATGGAAGGGAAGGGTTTGTTGGAAGTTGATTTGGTAAAGTAAGAGTGATTGGTAAAGGTGGGGTTGGGGATAATAAAAGGTGTTTATTAAATAAAAAGCATACCAAAATAATCCATGGTGTATAAAACACCCCAACATGATATTTTTCAAAGCATTTACTCATAATGCACCAAATATCAATTAAACACATGATTTCCAATTAATTGCTACCAAAGGCAAATAAATCATGCTTCCAATAATATTTACCCAACATGCACCACTTGCACCCTGAAATGCAACCCCGGTCACCCTATCCACATGACCATGCATTTCCATAAGGTAAATAAATTCCAACACATAATTAATTACCACATAATTAATCATAATAATCACAATTAAAGCCAAATAGCAATTAACCATTTCGGGGATATCACAATACTCCCCTACTTATAAGATTTCGTCCTCGAAATCACATGCACTTACCCCAACAGAAACAAAACATAAACTCATACCAGAGAATAGTTCCGGGTAGTGCTGCACCATATGCCGCTCCGTCTCCCACGTAGCCTCCTCGACACCCCTGCGATCCCACTGAACCTTGATCATAGGTATCACTTTGTTCCGAAGTCTACGGTCTGCTCTGTCCAGAATTCTAACAGGCCGTTCCACATAAGATATATCGGACTCTAACTGAACTTCGGAAGGCTGTAACACATACGACGGATCCGGCTCATACTTCCGCAGCATAGACACATGAAACACATCATGTATCCCAGATAAAGAAGGCGGCAAAGCCAGTCGGTAAGCTAAGGTGCCAATGCGCTGTAAGATCTCGTACGGTCCAACATACCTCGGAGACAGTTTCCCGCGCATCCCAAATCGCACAACGCCCCTGAAAGGCGAGATCTTCAAAAAGACCTTATCTCCCAACTGAAATTCCAACGGTCTCCGCCGTTTATTTGCATAAGCTGCCTGTCTGTCCTGGGCCGCTTTCATTTTCTGCCTTATTGTCTTTATCTTTCCTTCCATCTCTCGAATCAACTCCGGTCCTCCGACCGATCTGCGGTCCAAATCATCCCAACACAAGGGTGATCTACACCGTCTGCCATAAAGAGCTTCAAACGGAGCCATCTGAATACTCGCCTGGTAGCTATTGTTATACGAAAACTCTACCAAATGCACTGAATCCTGCCAAGAGGCATCGAACTCCAAAACACAAGCTCTCAGCATGTCCTCGAGCGTCTGAATAGTGCGCTCGGTCTGGCCATCCGTCTGAGGATGATAAGCAGTACTCAATCTGACTTCAGTTCCCAAGGCTGACTGAAGGCCTTCCCAGAAATGAGATGTGAATCGCGGATCTCGATCTGACACTATGGAAACGGGGATCCCATGCAATCTCACCACATCTCTAATATATAACTGCGCCATTCTCAAAAATGTGAAAGTCATGCTATAGGGAATAAAGTGGGCTACCTTAGTCAATCTGTCAACAATCACCCAAATAGCATCGAAGCCTGAAGCACTCCTCGGCAAATGAGTCACGAAGTCCATGGAAATGTGCTCCCACTTCCACTTCGGTATCTCCAAGCTTCTCAACTCGCCGCCAGGTCTCTGTCTCTCTGCCTTAACCTGCTGGCAGATCAAACACCTCTTCACAAAAGCGACGACATCAGACTTCATCCTTTTCCACCAAAACTGATCACGCAGATCTCTGTACATCTTCTTCCCGCCTGGGTGG